>JAANSK020262527.1:0-12240 GCA_011763485.2 Isoetes engelmannii | reverse complement strand
GGTGTGGTCTATTTGGAAAAGGAGACGGTGGTGTATCTTCAAAGGCTTAACAATGACTGCTGATCAGCTTCTTCATGGGGCACAAGGTAGATTGATAAAGTCATACCAATGTTCTCAGCTCACACCTGAGAAGAAGCACTTGATTTTTGAGGTGTATTTGGGTATATCATTCCTTGTATAGCCGGGTTGCTTTCCGCTGAGATTTTATTCCTGCCTTTGCAATTATACTTGTACTTTGTGGAGTATTGAATAGAGTTTGTCGTCCTTAAAAAAAAAAAAAAAAAAATATCCGGCATAGCCACACCCCGGGGGGGTCACTCAGAAGAACCTGTCAAAATCATGTGAGTGTAAGGGAGGGGGTATTTTCTGGGTAAAATCATACCATATAAATATGGGAGGGGGTTTTTTTTGCTTGATTTTCGTATATATTATAAAGGAAATATGGTAGGGGTATACGAAATATGAGGGAAATTCTTTAAGAAAAATTCCGTATAAGGGTAATTTCTCTTGACCCCATGCACGCACATGCCCTATGTAGCTTATATCAGGTGGCCCCCCCGTGAGCCACACATGCACAGGTTTATATTCGAATAAGCCAGATACTGATTTCTCTGCTAAAACCGGCATCTATCTGGAGTAACAGAATCGGCCATTCTGTACGAAGGGCGGCCATTCTGCATAATCGGCCACATACCAATTTGTCTCCAGAACCCTAACATGGAATATTTCCACGTTCGGCCTTTAGGCATTAGGTAAAAAGATTTACCTTAAACAATGTTTTGTCCAAAAGGACTTAATACCAGCATTTTGTCCATTATATCAATTATTCTAGTGCAAGGTGCACATGAACCTTGGAGAAATCCTAAGGCAATAAAATTGATTTCGAAGTTTGATGCATAGAAACTTTAGTCTTCACAATTAGGCAATGAAGCCTTATTGCCCAAATTTGGGACTTAGAATTTTTGGCCATTGTGTTAAAGCCATTATGTTAAAACTGTATATAAAAAAAAAAAAAAAAAAAAAAACCTCTACTTGCAAATCTCTCACAGACTGGTCAAGCTGTACAATTAACAAAAGCCCTACCAATTAACTTTTTCCAGTGCCTGTTATGCATATTGCCAAGTGATCTACAACATCATCTACAACATCCAACAAATGACCACGATAGGCTACAGTAAATTTAACTTATGCTAGAAAATTTGATACGCATAATGAGTACAGATATGATAACTACATAGTAACATCATCAGCAAGCTCTCATTCATACAGATCTAAACTCTCTGCAACTGACACTTTATCCTGTTCTGAAGGGTAACTAAACTAATTGCAATAGTTCTATCCATGTACCTAGGCTTTTTGGGCGATAATATACCCATTTATAAAATAGATGTAACCCTATGACTGAAGGATGCTACAGGATTTGAGGTGCATATAATTTTTTCCTAAATAAAATTAAGAATTCCTGCAGAAAGAAGATCACTTACCTGGTTAACAGTCAGAACAATTTTGGGAAAACTAAGAACCTCTCGTATCTGTAGTATGGTAAAATTGCTAACACCCACTGCTTGAACCTTGCCTTTCCATTAGTGCTTCCATGGCATGCTGTGTTGACTTCAATTGAGATCGAGGAGAGCTTCTTCAGCACCTTACGTGGTGGATCTATAGCATACTCAATTGAAGAAACTGATGGCCAGTGCAAAAGGTACAGATCTAAGTAAGAAAACCCTTAACTCTTCAAGAACACGTCCAAGGAATTTTCAACACTTTTTGGAGCATTGGTATCTGGCTGCGACTAAGCTTCCTGGAGATAACAAGACACAGAAAGCATCCGGCACGAGCATGTGACAAATGAGTGGCCGGCATGTGCTATTGTCATTTCGTACACCCTCATGTAATCCTTTAAAGCAGATTCATAGTTGTCTTCCAATACATGGCATCACCACCAGTAGCTTGTATTCTTGTTAAATCAAGAAGCCCGGTCTTCTGGCTAAAGTAACCAAAAAGGACATGCCTACTAATCCTAGCAGGACCATCACTTCTTATAGGCAAAGTATAAGGATCTGCAACAATCTTAAGAAGAAAGTAATCTTCTCCTCCAATCTGCTTTTCTCCAACACATTTTGCACTTGCGAACATTTTGGCAGTTGTTAAAGGATCCAGCTCCTGTATTTCTTCAGATGAAAATCTTCAGCATTCAGACTTGATGTAGAAGGCAGACTCTGGAAGAAGCATGCATCAATTGCTGCAAGCCTAAGTACCTGGAGTGCCCGACGAAGAGGCTGAACTGCACCTTTTGCAGCATGCAGACCCAACCAAGGATTATGTCTCCAAACTAGTTTGCCATCACTAGCTGCATGTGCCTTGCTACTAGCAACAGCCAACTCTGCATACCACATGTCTGGCATCATATTCCACAAGACAAAGCATCCAGATTCTGCGGGCTTAAAAGGATTTCGAGCTCGCATAACCTTGGTTGCAATCTCAAACTTTGCCAAATACACTTTTACCTTGCCCATGGCTTAAGAATTCCTGACTGAACCCTGGAACTTGAGCCCTCCTGTTCCTGCAATATACTGTTACACTACGTGTTGGGCAGAGGATGATTCCTGTTGAAACAAGTGTCAACGTGCAAATGAGCAATATGCAATGTGAAATAAGCTCTATCTTTCTGATTAGGGCAAAGCTCACACTAAGGTAAATAGAGAAGAACTTACAACGGAGCAGCGATGGGGTGAATTTGAATCAGAGATTGGCTTACAGCAATAGTAGCAAGAGGAGCTCCAAGGACTCCAAGAAGTAGCCGTACATCGGACTGTTTGTAGCTTATAAGAGGAAGTGTGGTCTTCCAACGCCTGATGACCGGCGTAGCCAAGCAACTGGCGAGACAAGTGCGGAGACAATTTTGGGGAATTTCTAATTTCTTGGGCCGCCGGATTTGAAAATAAAAGATCCGACGGCCTCAGTTGAAACTAGCTGACGTGCAGTGCACGTGGATAGCCTAGAATTGCAAGAATCAGGGCACCTCGGGTTAGGCAAGCCTGCTAAACAATCTCTTAGGATCTATTCGCACCCGTGGTAACTTCAGTTATCTTAACTTTCACCATTTAAGTTAAGTTAACAGTAGTATGGTGATTTCGTTCACACCAGAGCTAGTTAAAAAAAAAAAGTAGTTAGACTAAAACTGAAAATCACTTCGCAATCGTTCAGTTAAAATTTGGTTAAAAATAACTTAACTAACTAACTAAGTGCTTTTGTACATGTTTAGTTAAGTTAGCCAAAAGCAAAAAAAAAAAAATCATAAAATAGCACATTTAACTAAACTTAAAGGTGACCTTTATGAGGTCACTTTAGCTTTTAGCGCTATTTTTTGTTTTAGTTAACTTTTAGTTAATTTTGCTAACTTAACTGAACATAGCGTGAAGACAAGTTTAGTTAGCATTTTTGGTTTAAAAAAGTTAACTAATTCTTAATTAAATTTCCTAACTAAAAGGTAAATCTAACTAGTGGTGCAAATAGTAAATTCCGTTAAAACCCATAATTTAACTTAACCACTGGTGCGAATGTACCCTTATTAGGTTATTTTTATACTTCTCAAATAAGATAAGGTTTCCCAATGCTTTTAAAGGTGCGGCAACGTTTTGTTTATTGGGAGAAATTAAAAATAAGCCGGATTTTGCTGGAGCTGAATTGAAAACCACATGAAGGACCCCAATTATGCGGAAATGTCACATGTGTTTTCTTGTTTGGTGTGAATTTAGTCTTTGCTTTGCAAATCCGCGTAGTAGAGATGGCGCGGGCGGCTTCATTAGTGGTTGCTTCTTCAGGGTGAATTTCCAAAGATGTTTTATGTAGACTAGCTAGGGATCGAGGGGTATCTAGGTGTGTGATGAAGAAGGCGCCCCAGAAGGAGATGGATTGCAGTTGGATTGAATTCTTAAATTGTCCCAGACTGGAATATGTCATGGGCATTGTTGTTTGTTGTATAGACATATGGATAACCGTGTTTGCACACAAGTCAGTCCAAGGTTTAAGATCTAGAAAAGTGGAGCTAATTGAAATCACTCGAGCTAAAGCTGCTAGAGGATGAGTAGTGTGGGATTACATTGTGTATCATCAATTCTTAGATTGTCCCATGATGCTGACGCATGTCACAGACAATGTGATTTGCTAAAAAGATATATGTATGAATATCATGTGTGCCCGTGTCAGCTCCTAAACTATTAATGGATGAGAGCTATGCTTTTCTATTTGAGATTGGTGTTGGCAACTTACAAGTAGGTAGTTAGGAGCACGCTTTCATAGTTTCATCCAAGATGTTCACTTGGGAAGGAGGGGGGGAAGTGACATTCTGAAGGCCTAGATTTGTTATATAGATGATATGCCATGGAATATTCTGGATGGATTGGAAGACCGGGATAGGGTTAGACTCCTATATAAGTATGCATTATATCTTGTTGTGCATTAAGAAGGTTGTTACCTTAGCAGACAAAGATAGAGATCTCACCAAAGTCGTGGAGGTGTATAAACAAAGGATTGTGTGACAGACTAGAAAAATGGAGTAAAATTGTTTCCACATGTGCTATTTGCATTACAAAGTGCCTTAAGGGGGTGTCATTTAGTCATTTTGGTTACATGCATCATGTTCATAGTGCCAAGACAAAGGAGCAATGTGTCTTTTTGATTTAATAGAAGAAGCACGAGCAACATTTATATGTCAAAATGGTTTGGAAGGCACCAATATTGTGGCTGATGGAATAGAAAGTCTATGCACTTAGATAATGAGTCAAATATACCAGAGCCAATAGAATGAAGCACCTATATGTGGAATGAGGCAGACAATTATTTTGTAACTACTTAAACATGATGGTCTTGTTTGAAAAACACAAATATTGCTTGAATTATTCACAAATTAAAATTATTTATGCCCCCCACCCCCGTCCACCCAAATAGCAACCATCTAGATTATTGACATTATCTCAAATTTTCTTATAGATTAAAGGTCATACATTATTGAGCACCCATGCATTGTTATTGTTGAACCAATGGTGATATTCAGACATATGGCTCCCTTAGGTGATGATTATTAGCAATGCAAATACTAGATGATAATCATAGAACAAGGAACTCAACTACAAAATGATGATATGAACAAATATGGCGATGCATAATTCTTTTTCTTCACGTCCTTGATACTATGTACATAGCACGATGTAAAACTTGATATTGTTTAATTTAAACTTTGGTTTGAATTTCTTATCCAACAATTGTGGGAAAGAAACTTATAGGTTTCACCTCTTTATATAACACTTATGTTGGCCATGGACAAGCAAGCTCAGTGGAATGTAGGGGCACACAGGTGCGTGCACGTACGAACAGAGAAGGACCATGATTCAATTGAGGTAGTATCTTGAGGCTTGCTTCCTTAGCAAACTCTGGGATGCAGATGCACTAGCACACGTCAAGCTGGCACACTATCGGTAGTAGGTCAATCCCATGCTCACCCAGACCCACAACACTACTTGCGTACTCATTTGCCTATGAAGAGGTGCAGACTGATAGCTTCCATCCAAACGGCTGCACATCGCCTCTGGATTGAGACATGCCGATGGACCCGGGAGGCACGCGAGGACAGGATCTGTCAGTGTTGCCAACAGGGAGGCATTGAAGATGAATCCCATGCACTTCAGACCAACTCAGTATTCGATCATATCCGAGCATAAGATGTTCAGTTAGTTGTGCCTGGCCAGCCATTGCATGAGCTATTGAACACGACGTCCGTGGGTTTGCTGGGCTCGTATCTTCAAGAGGTGATGGACACGCGGACTCAACTATGTCCGCCAGTGCAGTATTGAATGGCACTATGTTATTGTACAGTATGCCAGCATACTTATTACTGCCAAGGTTTTCCCTCGAAAACCCTTCTGAGCGGGGGTTTTTAATCCTGACAGTAATCGGCTTGCTGCTCTCTTTGTTTAGATCCCATAGACCAATTGGTCTTCGTGGACGATAAAAGATCTCTCACACTAGAGAGAGAACGAGCTAGAGGGAGAACGGGCTGAGGCAGCCACCTCTGAACTCTCTGGGCAGTAGGAACCGGACTCATAGGAGGCAGCAGGCAGGACAGAATGGAAGAAAGCGTGCATACAGCATGAGACCATGGAGACACCACGGGATCACCAGCCAGCACTGCACTCAAGAAGCAGCTGGCACAACAGAAGCAGCGTCTTTCCTTCGTGGAGGTCCGCCTTGGGGATTATGATTGCAAGGGAGCCCAACGGGCCAATGATCAGGTAAGAAGTGAGATACTGGCAACAACACATGTGGTCACCGAGATCGGGCAGCGTCTGGATACAATCCACAGGCAATGGGCGGAAGAGATGTTGCAGATGCGTGGTGACATTAAGGGTTGATTGGAGCAGCTCATGCAGATGTCACGTCTGTCTAGCCGCATGGAGGCTAAGGAGGCAGAGGTGAACGCGGATAAGCAGGAGGTGACAGCGAGATTCTCACATATGGTGGCACAACTGGCGAACCTTCAGCGGGAGATGTATGACCTCCGAATGGAGGCACAATGAGCACAGAGTGCACCATAGGCACGCAAGGGCACCACCCATGCCAGAGGCTGAGGTCGCGCAGGGAATTAGGTGAGTCCTTCGTGAGGAGCAAGACATCCAGACACGTCGCCTCAATCTTATTGTGCGGGGATTGCCTGAGGAGCAAAGCGAAGATCTGCCAGGTAAGCTTAACACCTTAGTGCTAGCAAAACTCCAGTTACAGTATTTGGTCATTAAGAACCCAATCAGAGTTAGAGGACCAAACATGAGACCCCGGCTAGTTAAGTTTGCAGTTCTGGATTTTGGGGCAAAATCCTTGCTGTTGCAGCGCACTAATCGCTTGAAAGGGACATCCATATACCTGGACATGGATCTAACACCATTGCAGCAAAGGGAAAGAAGCCAGGATCTTGTCAAGATTAGACAGGTTCGACAAGCTGGAGGATCGGCTGGCTTAGTTAATGGAAAGATGAAGGTGTATGTGCCTCCGCATCATACAGTTGCAGAGGCAGCATTCCCACGGCCAGCAGCATCGCAAGGACACACCATTCCAGCGGCATCAGGCCAGGCATCCCAGAGAGAAGGCGGATTGAGACCTTCCACATCCACATTGCCAGACACCGTGCATCCACCTGGGTCCCATGATCATGCTGGGGCACAAACATGTCAGTCAGGGCGAGACATTCCAGCAACAACAACTTCCTCGGGCACTCAGATGGGCCAGCCGCCCCACTCAGCATAGGGAAAGGGTCTCCGAATTGTTTCCTGGAATTGTAGGGGCTTCCCTTGGCAAAAGGGTAGTGGCTTGAATGGTATCGCAACAGGCATACACATCATCTTCTTGCAAGAGACATGGGAGCATAGTGGACATCGGCTGCCAGATATCCAATGGTATCAGCATTACTCTCTTGCTAATGAGCGGCATGGCAAATACGGGTATGGCGGGGTGGCCTGCTATTTCAAGGATGCCATAGCATGCAAGATTTCGCTCCAGAAGGCCGATAAGTTCAACCGCTACCTCTGGGTAAGAATAACAGAGCCTCAACATACTCCATTGTTTATTGCTGATTGCTACATACCCCATGCAGGTTCCAAGTTCTACCAGGTACATGAGGCAGACACAGATGCCCAAATGCCTTATAGGGAGCTATATGATGACATAGACCGCTATCGACAGCAGGGACAGGTGCTTTTATTGGAAGATTTCAATGCTCGCACTGCGCCGCTACAATCGGTTGCCTTCCAAGGCGACGCCGATAGCGACCCGCTGTGGCTTGAGATAGCCACTCTCCAGCATGCACGACATTCCCAGGATACGATCACAAGGCCTTTTGGAAGAGAGCTGGTCCAGCTCTGTCAGGTTTTTGACATGGTGGTATGTAATGGGATGCTCAGGTGGCTGCAATCAGGGGGGTCACGTGCAGGAGTGACAGGCATGCTGGTGGAGCTAGTGTGCTGGATTACCTCCTCGCTCCAGTAGTAGGACTTGACATGATCACACACTTCTCCATTGGCACACGGACAGGGGATGAGGAGGCCTTGTCAGATCACTACCCGATTTATGTTACTCTGGATTAGGAGCATACAGTGGTGCAGACACCGCAAAGGGGACCGGCAAGGTTCAGATATATTCCAGACTATCGGAGATAGGAAGAGTATGAATCTTTGTTGGTGAGAGAGCTACAGGGGATTGATATCCTTCACACATTGCGAGACAAGTGTGCATGGCTGGTGAATGCTTTGCTCAAGTGAGGCATCACCCACGAAGGGACACCCCGCACTTCCCTGAGAACCCGTGGTTTGATGCTGATTGCAAGGCTCTAAAGAGCCAGCTTCGCTTGGTCTCAGACCCGCATTTGCGGCAGCAGGCCCTTCACGACTATAAGCAGTTCTTGAAATCCAAAAAGCCTAGATACATTGCAGAAAATCAGCAGCGCTTATTTGACATGCTCATGGCAGAGCCGAAAGCTTTTTGGCAAAAGGTGCTATATTAGAGGCGTCAGTTGGCTGGGAATATAAGCGTTGAGCAATGGATGCACCGCTTGCAGGAGTTATATGATTCCCCAGGCACGGATGCCAAGGTGCCGGATCAGCTAGAGGAGGTGCTAGAGTTGACGGAGGAGGACATCCAGCAGGGTCTCAGGCATCTGGCAAATGGTAAGGCAAAGGACCTGCAAGGACTGCAGGCCGAGTTGTTGAAATGGGGTGGCCCAGATTTGGTAGGGGTAATGACAGCAATACTTAATCAGGCTATAAGGGAAGGGCTCCCGTAGGAATGGATGATTAGCAAGGTCGCTCCCATCCATAAAGTTGATGATTGGGATGACCCAATGAATTACCATATGATCATGGTGAACTCGTTGTTTGCAAAGCTTCTGGCAGGTGTGGTGGAAAAGAAGCTGACAAAGTGGGTCGAGGAAGCAGGAGTGCGGGCAGTTGGCCAGGCAGGCTTCCGCCCCGCTCATTCCTCAACCGACCATATTTTCACCCTTAGAATGTTGATGGAAGCGAGTCGTAATGCGCGAAGTGATTTGTATTGCTGCTTCGTATATTTTAAGACTGCATATGATACGGTCCCACGAGACATGTTGTGGCAGCGACTGCAGAAACTACGGGTTCCACATGACTTGCAGAATGTCATTTATAAGCTATATGATGGAGTTTATGCTGCACTGCATTCAGAAACTCAGCGCGTAGCTAGCATTATGGGAGTTAAACAGGGATGCCCGTTATCTCCAATGCTCTTCGGACTTTATATTGATAAATTGGAGAAGTGGATGCATCACCATGGGGGAGAAGGCTTGCAGCTACCAGATTTAAGCGTTGTACGACAGTTACTGTATGCGGATGATGTGGATCTGCTAACCCACACGGCCAGCAGTATGCAGCAGCATCTGGACGCTCTCAATGGGTTTTGTGGGGCAACGGGAATGACGATGAACTTGCACAAAACTAAGCTTCTGACGATCCAGTCCTCGCAGCATCATATTCCGGAGCTATACTATAGAAGATAGGAAGTGGAGGTAGTGAGAAGCTTCAAGTATTTGGGAATTGATTTTGCCGCTAACATGCTATGGGATGAGTGTGTGGAGAGAAGAGCCAGTGTCGGTTGGAAAGCTCTGTATGCAATGCAAAACACCTGCTACCGGATAGACCTCTGTGACTGGGCGAGAAGGGCACACCTGTTTAGAGCTTTGGTCGAGCCAGTGTTGTTGTATGGGGTGGAGGTCTGGGGTCCAGCAATCAGCAAAACCACCTGGGAGAAACTAGAAAGGGTGCAGAAAGCCTTCTTGACATATAGCCTGGGTGTCAAGGATACAGTGCCTTATCCAATCTTGCTATATAAGACTGGATTCTGGCCTTTGCAGCATTCTGCTATGCGCAGATATCTTGTTTACTTCCATGAGGTGGATGGGATGGATGTGCGTCGTCTACCCCCGTAGGCTCTGTTGCTGGTGCAAGGTCCGCAGCGATTGAAGAGAGTTTGGCAAGAGCACTGTAAGGGATGGTTCATGAGATGGTCTGTAGATTACCAACAGATGGTAGGTATGATAGATGCTAACGCACAGAATGTGCAGTTGAATGCATGCTACGCTGCCACTCTGTGGGATGCATCCACTCTTGCAAAGCCGAAAACAAAGCATTATTGCACTCAGATTAATCCCAGGCTGGAACATGGCCCCCATCGGTATTTAAAAGCACATATCTCTATGAAGAAACGAAGGGCTATTGCTGCCATGGGAACGGGTTCCCATCACCTCAGAATTGAGACAGGTCGCTGGAGCATGAATGGGGGGCAGAGGATCCCCAGGGAAGAGAGGCTATGTCAGTGTTGTGATATGCACAGGGTGGAGGATGAGCACCATGCCTTGCAGGAGTGCCCGGCATACACAAACATCCGAGCAGTTCATGCTGATCTCAGATGCTCTGAGACACCACTATCTCAGCTACTTGCATCACCGATGGTGGCACGCCTTGCCTCGTATATCCTGCAGATCTCGGCCACCAGAGTCTCTCTTATCGGACAAGGTATTTGACAGCCTACTATTAGGGTAGTAGAGGTGCACTGTACAGTTACAACTGTTGTTTGCTATTTGGTTGTGGATTTTGGGTTTTGATTGCCCTCTGTATGGCATGTACCGTCTCATAGGCCTTTGGCCTCCGTGGACGTTAAAATATACTTCCTTCCTTCTGTTATGTTATGTTATGTTATGTTATGTTATGTTATGTTATGTTATGTTATGTTATGTTATGTTCTGTTCTATTTTGTTCTGTTCTGTTCTGTTCTGTTCTGTTTTGTGCTATTATGTTCTATTAAATGGTGTGCAAATTTTGAAGTTTGAGACTATCGTATTAATGCTAAGTGATTTCCAATAGGTAGGCGTCTAATTGATATCTCAGAATTATGCTCGTTAACTTTCGATAAAACCACTATAAAATACCACCAACAACAAATCAAAGACCATGAAAAATTCAATCATAAACTATGTTACCTTCCACATTACAAAGAAACCAACAAAACCATGTTAAAAACCACTAACAATTTAGAACCATATTACCTTAGGAAATTAGATGTAAAACCACTTAACAATGTATTCCCTAACAAAAGCCACTAGTGTTTTCTCAATAAGGAATTGCAAAGGTCAATCACCGAACCATGATAAAAAAGAAAAGAAAAAAAAACAATGAATAATTTGGCAAGTCATGTTATCTGAGAGAATTTGAGAAAATTACGATGGAAAACCTCAAACGAAAAGATCTTGTTATACTTTATCTAGAAACATTATAGCATTGCCAGTCAAGAACCACTAACATTTTGATTTTCTGAGGATTGTGGACGAGAATGGGGAGTTTGTGTATATTTAGTGGTGCTGGTGGTTTGGTTTTTGTGTGGAGATATTCTTTGTGGAGTGTTGAGGTATCTCTGCTTCTTCGGGGCAGTCCCTTTTCCTCCTCACTCAGTTTGTATCATTATCATTTTTTAATATATTGGCGACTTAATCCTTCAAAAAAAATAAAAAAGAACCACTAACATTTTGGCAAAATCGCTTTTGCTTTAAAAATCAGGATTAAAAACCACAAACAAAAAAACCTTGTTAAACTATGCATAGGAACATCTACAAAACCATCAAAGAACCATTGAACATGCTTTTGTAGTCTCAATGTTGCAAACTCCATAAATTACCACTATGACATGTCAAAATGGTATAAAAAACCTTGATAAGAATCTTCATCAATTTGATTAACCATATTAGAGTATAAACTAGAATGAAAACCACAGTTCCATTTTAAAAACCACTGTGCTTGGTGGATTTGATAATGGGAGATGTGATAATGGGCCTACAACGTCTTGCTAATGGGAAGGCAGTAGATTTGGATGGCATGCATCAGAGCTTCTCGAATGAGCTGGGGATCCAATGGTACCGGTCCCGACACCTTTATTTAATAGAGCACTGCAAGAAGGGCTCCCCTCCAGTGGACTGCCAGTAGAGTTGTTCCCATATACAAGGCAGGTGACCCTAACTGCCCAGCCAACTATCACAGGATCATGGTCAGCTCCCTCTTTGCAAAATTACAGGCTGGATTCCTGGAGCAACGATTGACAATATGGGCAGAGGATGAGGAGGTCCGTGCTCTCACACATGCAGGTTTTCGGCCCAGACACTCCACTATTGATCATATCTTC
>JAANSK020262516.1:0-12241 GCA_011763485.2 Isoetes engelmannii | reverse complement strand
ACGAAAGCACTCTAAAATAACCCATTCCTTATAACTCAGATGGTTCATACGACATTTCAAGGTGAACCCCCCTTGGTCACAATAAATAATTAAGAATACGTAAGTACTATTAATTATTCGTTAAGGAGAATTAGCTATGCTAATTTTCCACTTAAAAACATCAAAGATTTAAATAACTAATTAATTAACTAAAGCCTAACTAATTAGTTAATTAATTAGTTAATTAAAAATAGAAGGCCACCTAACCAAATTTGATTGGCTAGGAGGAAGTTGCTAAGTTTAGCTCCAATAAAATTGGGGATTCTCCAATTTGCCCCAAATCGATTTGGGGGAGAGGAGCAGCACACTTAGAAGGAAGGGTCAGCAGCTTACTTAACTGAAGAGGATGAGTAACTTACGAACCAATGGATCAAGCAAGGATACATGTTAGTAGGATTAGTTAGCTTGTTTTTCATCATAGGAACTGACCCTTGGTTGAGTAGATGGATGATTAATTCTCATAATGTTGAGCAATTGAGGTTATGGATGGATTAAGGTAGTTCTTTGTTGCACCTCTTGTGCTTGTGGGATTAAGGAGAGTAGAGACCTGAAAGAGCCTCTAGAATTGTAATAGATGCTCCCAGCTAGAATACCGTAGATCTCAATAATTGCGGCCTGTGCATAGAGCCCACCGGGCTGTACGTGTTATCCTGTGATTGAGCACCATACAAGGGACTTAATGGTGAAGTGAAAACATGATCCAGCTCTGGTTGGCTACCGTTTTGGTGTGCTAGGTTTATAATCAATCACTGTGTGTAGGCCGGGTATGGGTCTGAGACCCGTAGGTTAGGAATACATTCGAAAGATGGTTCTTGGACACGATAGGCGCGGGTGATCTTGGCCTATCGATTTTGGGGGGTTATGCTCCTGAGAGAGACTTGTCTCTTCTCGCCTCATCGGATCGGGGAGATGCAACCTGGAGTAGGTCTATAGGGTGATTCCATGGGATTTACGTCTCTGGAAGGCTACAATCACATTATAGCATGACTCAACCTATCTACAAAGTATGCACAGGAGTGGCGGATGGAGTGGACTACCCAAGCCAATGTTCTATGCCAGCCAACACCATTGTCATGATTCTGTCTATTGATATCTTGAGACCCTAACTGTCAGTTGGAATCATCTCCGTGTTTTTGTAAATCTATCATATGCTCCCAATTGTGAGTATATTCTTATGTACGGGTACTAGTTGGACGATGGAGGGGCCACCCCTTGAGGTGGCATCTTGTTATGTGTATTGTGCTTATGCTAACATGTATGCGCGCTTCCGCCATATAGGATGTCCCCGAGAAGGAATGGGAGGCCAATGACACCTTCGTGTCCTTCCCTCGGGAACTTGTCCATCACAAGTGTCTAGGGGTAGATGGAGAGCCCGACTCACTAGTTGTGCTACTGGGAGGGGAATTTCCCGTATCTATACGATGGGAGCATCATAGAGTCAGGGAGCGTCACAATCCCATGCTCACCCGATGTCCACAACATTTTTTGCGTACTCACTTGCCTATGAAGAGGCGCAGATTGATAGCTTCCATCCGAATAGGTGCACATCACCTCCGCATTGAGACAGGCCGATGGACCCGGGAGGCACGCGAGGACAGGATCTGTCAGTGTTGCCAACATGGAGCCATTGAGATATGAATGCCATGCACTTCAGACCTGTCCAGCATTCGATCATATCCGAGCAAGGTATGTTCAGTTAGTTGTGTCTGACCAGCCATTGCATGCGCTATTGAACACGACCTCCGTGGGCTTGCTGGGCTCATATCTTCAAGAGGTGATGGATACACGGACTCAACTGTGTCCGCTTGTGTAGTATTGAATGGCACTATATTAGTGTACAGTATGCCAGCATACTTAATACTGCCAAGGTTTTTCCCTCGAAAACCCTTCGGGGCGGGGGTTTTTTAATCCTGACTGTAATCAGCTTACTGCTCTCTTTGTTTAGGTCCCATAGGCCAATTGGTCTTCGTGGACGATAAAAAATCTATTCTATTCTTGATTCCAAATTTAATCCATTAAGCAACTGATGACTCATTCATATGCTTAAACTAGATGGAAAAGGATGCTTAAACTCATGTATCATAGGATTGGTTACTTTATGTTCATGTTGCAACAATGTTTTCAAATTATATGTAGATTTAAAGTGACATTTAGATATTAAATTAAGGATGTAATAAACAAAATAATTGAGACAAAAGTTTCTCCTGCATAGATTTTGTACATAGAATCCGTGGTTGCTACATTATGTAAAACTAAATAAAGAGTCATTTGAACACTTTTTTGAGTTCAAGACCCTACTTGAGTTCCTTCTTTCCAAATGACTACAGGCCCAAGCTTGTTTATAGGAAGGCTATATGTCTAATACGACCACATGAGTTGAGAACACTAATTGAGTTCCTCCTGTTTTCCAAATGACCACAAGACCCAACCTCTGACTACCAATAAGACTAGATGTCCGAGGACTATCCAATTAGATGGATAGCTATCTAAAAGGATGTGGCCATCACTAGTCACCGTAACAAACATGTCCACACACTAGCAACTCAATCAAGAACGTTCTAGAGCAAGCCACCCTCAATGAGAAGATATCAATGCTCCACCATGGGATGCACAAGATTTTTGAGCACAACAGCCTAACCGTTAGTGGCCCCTTCTCTAAAAGCCTAGTCTATCCCTAAAGAATGAAATGGACCCAAAGTTGTAAAAGATTTTTTTAGGCAATAACCCAAGTTGTGGCAGTGAATAAGCTATAATGCATGAAAGTTGATTATTATTAGATTCCTCTGCTAAAAGTTAGTGATGTTGAAGAACAAGCCATCCTCGAGGAGAAAATATCACTGCTCCACTATGGGATGCACGAGATTTTTTAGCGCAACAGCCTAACCTTTAGTGGCCCCTTCTCTAAAAGCCTAGCCTATCCCTAAGCATTGAAATGGACCCAAAGTTGTAAAAGATTTGTTAGGCCATAACCCAAGTTGTGACAGTGAATAAGCTATAATGCATGAAAGTTGATCATTATTAGATTCCTCTGCTAAAAGTAGTGACGGATTGAAGCTTCTATTTTTTTAAAGTTTCCCAAAAGGAAAAAAAAATCCCAAATAACAAGACAAACCTGACATACCTAAAACCTAAAAGCCCAGAGCCACGCATGCAAAATCGGACGGCTAGCACGAGCCAGAAAATAATACGTGTGGCATCTCAACCGACGATCCCACGTGGAACGGCAAGCAGCTATATCTGGCCAACCCACGGGGAGCATGGTAGGAGCTAAGGGGAGAGGAGAGCCGGGTCGGCGGTTGGATTTTGCAGAGAAAAGGGAAGGATATGGCCTGCCGGAGCTCCATCTGTTAAGTGAGTAGGATTTTAGGGCATTTTTTTCTCTCAATTTTGGCCTCGAATTGGGCCGTCTGCATGGCATTGAAGCTTTGGAAGTGGTGAGAAATCGAAGCCGCCCTCCAGCTAGGTCCTACTTGTTTTTGCATATCGATCCGCGTTGTTCTGGTTGATCATTTGGACAGTTCGATCCCGCCATTTAAACCTGATTTCTTACAGCTCATTTCTGATCTCCGGATTCTCTGTTGCTGCAGAAGGGGGCCAATCTTATTTGATCTTGTGCCTGTAGTCCCAGCAGAACAGTCTGATGCTACTTTCGTGTTGCTTGTTATTCAGGATCGATTTTTGAGGCGCAAACAGCAACACCTGCAGAGTACTTTTCGTTTATAATATTTTAATCGGTGCCATATTGCTGCAATCGATGAAGATGTGCCTTTTTGATTGGGGAATCTAGGACTACCCAAATTGGGCTTGTCCACATAATACAAGAAGGCCAGTCTTTCCCAGTCTTCCTAGTTCATCAGTTTTTTCTTTCTTGCCATCACAGCAGAGAGTAAGGATGCCTCTAGGAATGTTGAGCATAGCATCCTTACATTTGGATAGTTCGGAAAACATGTCAAGTAATGGCGATGCTCATCACGATGCCAACGACGGCAAGATCGATTTTTCCAAACTTTTGGATTTTAAACCTAGGCCAATTGACACGAAACGCTCTCTTGACGAAAGATCTTTTAATGAACTGCTTTCGCCAGGTATTTCTCCTCGCCCTTCAAGAAATTTAGATGCTTTGAAGAGTAAAGACTGGGATGGAACATATTCCCCCATGTTAAGGTCTTCTACCACCAATACTCCTCGACATTTTGATCCCCATCCTACAATTATGGATGCTTGGGAGAGCCTCAGAAGATCCTTGGTGTTTTTCCGAGGAAAACCAGTCGGCACCATTGCTGCCATGGATCCTTTTGAAGATTCACTTAACTACAATCAGGTATGGTTGTCTACTTCATGGCACGATTATTGACCTTTGTGGGTTAATTAAGTCTTATTTCTCTAAGCCCTTTTGAGGTTATTGTGTATTGAAGGGCTCTTGGGCTTGTGATGTTGCAGGTTTTTGTCAGGGATTTTGTGCCTAGTGCCTTAGCATTCCTCATGAATAATGAACCAGACATTGTTAGGAACTTCCTTATGAAAACTCTTCGTCTACAAGCATGGGAAAAGAGAATAGACTGTTTTACCCTAGGTGAAGGAGTGATGCCTGCCAGTTTTAAAGTGCTACACGACCCAGTGCGCAAAACTGACACAATGATTGCTGATTTTGGAGAGAGCGCAATTGGCAGAGTTGCACCTGTTGATTCTGGTTTTTGGTGGATAATCCTTCTTCGAGCTTACACAAAGTCCACAGGTGACCACAGCCTTTCAGACCACCCGGATTGTCAGCGGGGGATGAGGTTAATTTTGAGCTTATGTCTCTCGGAAGGTTTTGACACATTCCCAACTCTTCTTTGTGCTGACGGTTGCTGCATGGTGGATCGAAGGATGGTATGCTTTCTACTATGAGATGTTTTTAAGATCTGTTGGAAAAAATAGTTCCACCTGATAATAGCATACTGGTTATATATAGTCTTGGGTTCATAAAGCAAACCTAGATGATTATTATGATAATAGAGAGTTTTCAGGTTCCATATGATAATAAATACTAGATAATTGAAATGTAGGCTTACTGGTTATAGTCTTAGGTTCATGAAGCAATCTCAGATTATTGTTTCGGAGTTGAATAATAAGCATACTGGTTATAATCTTAGGTGCATGAAGCAATCCTAGACTATTTATATATGATAACCAGTATCTTATGATAATAGTCTAGAAAATTGATATTTAACCTTTATCATGTAGCCACTATCACTTTTTTTGGCCACCAACTATGTCATCGAAGTGAGTTTTGTTTTGTGAATTACTTCTTACTATCTATTTTTCAACTGCAGGGAATTTATGGTTATCCTATCGAAATACAGGCCCTTTTTTTTATGGCTTTAAGATCTGCAAAGATTATGCTAAAACCTGAGGGTGGAGGAAAGGAATTTATAGAGAGAATTGATAAGCGTCTTCATGCTTTAAACTACCACCTGCGTTCCTATTTTTGGCTTGACTTTCAACAGCTGAACAATATTTATCGTTACAAAACTGAAGAATATTCTCACACTGCTGTAAACAAATTCAATGTGATACCGGACTCGCTTCCTGACTGGGTATTTGACTTCATGCCTACAAAAGGAGGCTATTTTATTGGAAACGTTAGCCCAGCACGGATGGATTTCAGGTGGTTTACTGTTGGAAACTGTATTGCTATCCTGTCATCCTTGGCTACACCAGAGCAGTCCACTGCAATAATGGACCTTATTGAGGAACGTTGGGAAGAAATCGTTGGAGAGATGCCAATGAAAGCAGCTTATCCCGCCCTAGAAGGACACGAGTGGAGAATTATCACGGGTTGTGATCCAAAAAACACTAGATGGAGCTACCATAATGGAGGTTCCTGGCCTGGTATGAAGTCATGAATTTGAATTGCTTTCGCGTAGATAAGTAATTTTCTTCAGAGTTACACTTCTCATATCCATAGGACAAAATAATAGTATGTAATGTAAATTAGTTTTAAGTTCATGATCTACATAATCTTCTAGTATTTGGCACCGCCAGAAAGGGACCTCCTATGCTCTTTCACGCTTATATTCAAGGCCTCTGGGACTCATACTTGTGTTGTGGCCACTTTTACACGCATATCAAGGCCTCTCCTTCCCACATTTTTAAGGACACTATGTCGCATGCCCTGATTTCCATCGAACTTCTTTCCAGTTCAAGCATGCTTACCAGACATGCTCTCTCTCCCCTTGGGCTCTAATTTGCATTCAACTTCTTACTTGAATCCAATGCTTCTGAGACATGCCTACATTTGAGGCATCTAGCATCCACATTCTTAAGTTGTTCTGATCCATGCGCACACTCCAGTTCAATACTTTTCAATACTTGTCTGACATTATTTCTCTCCTCAGGCTCTGCTTTGCATCCATGCTTCTTATGCTATATTATTATTGGGGTCATTTGACAAAAGCTGTTTGGTACATTGTCCAATTTAGCAACCAAAATAAGGTGCAGTATTAAAAGCAAAACCTAAGTCTGCTGGCCTGGCACTACATGCTACGGTATCAGCTATTGTTTAGAGCAGATTTCTAGAAGGCCTTGCTAAATTTCAGCCATTGTTTGAACTGTAGAACGGGGTTCTAAACTTAAACGAGAAAACTTTGCTAGAGTAAATCCTAGCTAGGGGAAAGGAAAAAAAAAAAAAAAAAAGGTCATCTATCCATGCATTAATTTTCCAGCCATTGTGGAAATCTCTTGTCTCATTTAATCTCAAGGAGCTATGACTTAAACCAATTTTACATTTTATGAGTTTTTTTACTAAAGAAATTCTGACCTTGTCTCATTGCTATGCTGTGGCAGTGCTTTTGTGGTTGTTAACAGCTGCGTGCATAAAGACGGGAAGGCCACAAATGGCTAGAAGAGCTCTAGAACTGGCAGAGGTGAGGTTGTCCAAAGACGGTTGGCCGGAGTATTATGATGGGAAGCTAGGCAGGTACGTTGGAAAACAAGCTCGAAAGTACCAAACCTGGTCTGTGGCTGGTTATCTTGTTGCAAAGATGATGCTGGAAGACCCTTCACACCTGGGAATGATAGCACTCGAAGAGGATAAGAAATTGAAGCCAACCCTGACAAGATCTTCATCGTGGACGGTTTGATGTCAGCGTGAATAAACTATTGTTCACATCTGTTAATGCTGTCGCCATAGCGATGATTGTTAGTACTATTGACCTGGAGAAACAACAAAATATAAATTCACCATTGTTTCCAGAACGTACATGTAGGACATTGTAGTCCCTATATCTCGTAAGCAAGATCAGGGAAAAAAAGATGGATTATGCTAAAATGAAACCTAGCTAGTCTGTTTTCTCCAATACTTCGATCTCTGTGGTCTAAACAAGGGCATTTAATTGCAAATGGAATTTGATCCAATAAATGAGCCCATTTAATTGCGAATGGAATTTGATCCAATAAATAATTAGTTGATAAATAGATCCACCTCTAAGCCTATCCAAAATTAGGTTGACAACACTTGAGCTTTGCTAAGAATTCTAGGCTTTGCTAAAGATTCTAGTATTCCTATATGGCGACTCCTATATGGCGACATTGTCGGTACCTTTCAATGCATTGCTCATAAACAACATCAATAGTCTCATCTATAAACACCATCAAATTGTTACAATTTCTATACGTGCTCCAATATGTCCACCAGAACAAGTTTATGGTGTGGACCAAAATATTAGGGGAAAAAAAGGGAGATGCTTATGCCAATTTGAAACCTAGTTACTTTGTTTTCTCCAATATTTTGATCTCCAAAGGCCTAAAAATGGCAATTAATTGCAATGGAATTTGACTAAAGAAATAATTATTAGAGAGACCCATAACAACTTTGATTTAGTTTGGGCACTTGCCCTTGGCATGCATATGTTAACTTATGCTCTTGTGATGGGGCTCTGTCCCCAAGTTCTAGTCTGGGTTTAGGCCCCCTTTCTATGTAATTGGTCCCGATTGGGTTCCCGTGGACGTTAAAATGCTTATCTTATCTTACCTTATCTTATATTTTGCCCCACCTTGACTTGCTTCCCAGCCTACCAAAAATTGGCAAGATAACACTTGGAGCTTTGCTAAGAATTCTAGTATTTTGATACGCCAACACTGTGAGTACCTTAAAACAACATCAATAGTTTCAAATTCAATAATCAACATCAACAATCATAATTTCTATAGGCACTCCAACTTTCGTTGTATTTCTTCGTGCTATCTTGTTATTCGAGAGAGTTAAACACCTGCCAGTGTTGGACTTAATAGAGAAATAGTTTGCAAAAATCAATCCCCCATTTAAGGACATCACAACTATTAATCCCCAGCAACCATCATGCTCTAAAATGAATGTTCCATTAATCCCCAGAAATATTAAATTAAGTGGGACTCAAGTTCCATTACGTTCATTATTGCTTTTTACAGTGGGTTTTGGGGAGAAAAATATTTAAATAAAAATAGGGATGTTTTTAGGGGATTGTTTTGGTGCCAAACCATTGTGATCTCTAAACTATTCTAATATATTAAACTAATATTGGGACTACTATAAAAAGGGGGACGTCATATTCTCTTTAAAGAGCACAAGAGCTTTTTTGCAGATCCTGTTTCGATTCTTCCAGATCATGTTTGGCAGACATTGTTTCGATTCTTCCAGGACCTGTTTGGCAGACCCATTTCGCTATGTTTAGCAGATCCAGCATAGCGGCAAATGACACATGCATGTGTCTCATGATCCAACTTGCTTCTTAATATTTCAAGACAATGCTGATACTGTCAAGCATTTGTGCAGGTTGCTTCTTCCCAGGAAGAACTATTCAAAGTCCTACAGCTTTGAGGTAATCTACTGGCATGGATTCTTTTGGTTGCCTTCTTTCTGAAGAAAGCTTGTTCAAGATGCTTGTGTATAATACACAAATATAGAGAATAACTCTGAATGCAAAATGAGCAGGTTCAAATGTGCATACTGGCATGGATTCTTTTAGTTGCCTTCTTTCTGATGAAAGCTTCTATCTTTGTGTTCAAGATGCTTGTGTATAATACACAGATATAGAGAATAACTCTGAATACAAAATGAGCAGGTTCAAGAGAGCAATTAGGTTAGGTGCAGTTGTTTAAATTCTGCAGTACGTTGATAGAATAATTCCTAGAGCAAGGGCTTTGGTCACTGAGGACGGGTTTGGGAATAGAGGCAAGCGGCCTAATTGAAATTTTCGTGCCGCCATCCGATTTGGGTTGGGGCCATACTTCATTTTTTGTGCTGGTGCATTTTCGTAATATTTCTACAGAAAAAGGATTTGATTTACTTGCTGATTCTTGAGAAGAGTGGCTTGAATTGTAATAAATTGATATCAAGCACGTGATATCTTTAATAATTGCAATGGTTCTTTCTTAATCAACAGGTGATATCTATTTTCTGTCTGGAATAAGCATGCATATACATTGCTGGTAAGCAGCTCCTATGCTGGTTCTATTATTTTTAATTTTTGTGACCATGTTTTATTTGACCTGGAAATACACAATACAACTACAAATCCAAAAAAGAATTATCTATCTAAAAAAAATTAAAGACCTTTATTTTGTACAATAGAAGCTATTTTCCAAAAAAAATAGTGAATGTCTACCATTTTTTTTTTAATCTTTGTTTTGGTGCGTTATGGGGGATTTGTTTCCTTCAATGGTTCATATGACATAAAAACACATGCTTTTTGTCCCTTTTTATTTTTTTTCAACAAAAAAACTTCTTCTTCCATTATGTTCGCTATTTTCTTTTCTACTGAATCCCAATGAATTAAAAGAATAATAATGTTACAAAACAAGTGCAGAGGAAAGTGAGCTGCCCCAAAGAGACAACGGTACCCCAACACTCCATCATCCCATACACACAAGAATCTACAACTACTGTTGCACAAAGTGCCCATCACCATCCACAATGCCTAGGAAGTCCCGCTAGATGGCGAACGTCCGCTCCAGTTCCGGAAACACCAAGAAGCACTGAAATAGTTTATGCCTGAGGCGGGGAACCAAAGAGGCCGGAGGCTGCTGAATCCCCTGAAAGATCCATAATCGCCGCCGCTTCCAAATCAGCCAGACGAGCCAAGCCACACATAAATGCAAGGCTTGCTTCCTCAAAAGGAGCCAAGCAACTGGATACAAATGCAGCAGCAACTCCTGACTAGTCAGCCAAATCTGGAACAGAGCCCACACCCAATCCCAGGCGGCCTGCAAGTGGGGACAGAGGACCAGACAATGCTCCATCGACTCGAGAAGAAGGCCACAACAAGGGCAGAGAGGACTCACCCCTGGCCTGAACCTGCTCACCAAGGCATTCACCCTGATACACCGGTGCACCACTTGCCATAGAAGCACCCTGACCTGCGCCAGGAGAAGATGCCCCCTCCTGCAGAATGCTCCACACGAACGTGGAGACCAATACTTTGCTGTGCAACGCCAAGTCCAAAATGGCGAGACCACCATCCTCCCGGGGGCGGAGACACTTCCACCAAGCCACCTTAACCACCGCCCCCTTATCATCCCCACCCCACACAAAGTTCCGGACCATCCTATCCAAAGCCTGCATCTTCCCCTCAGGAGTGGATAACTTACTGCCCTTCCACCAATTAAGATGATTCTGCAACCTCTGCAGGATCTCGTCCCATACCTGCCCTATGGAAATGTCCCCTCCAAATATCCCCTCCATTGTGTTCGCTATTGGTTTTTACAAACAAATTTTGGAGGAAAAATGGTTTAATTAAAAAATAGGGGATTTTGTAGGGGATTGTTTTAGTCCCAATCATTATTATAAGCTCAAAATTATTATAGCCATTGGACCCATTCTAAAAAAAGGGCGTTGAACTAGAAAAAGCACTTTTAAAGCACTTCTGCGTTGAACTGGATTGCGGCAGCAGCATTGCTGACCTATTCCAACAGCAAGGGAACCCATTTCAACCGCATTCCGGTTGTTCCTGAGCATTTCTTTTGGACTCCATTCAAGCTTCAAAGATGGCTGATGCTGCAGCTCCAGTCGAAGTTCTCTAAGGTAAGAGAGCGTGAGTTTAGTGCTACAGAGATATTCTTTCATTCTTGGTTCTTTGTTGTTTATTCAGATTCTGCAACCTAAAAGCATGCAAGCATACATCTTTGCTCATCAAACAACATCCCTGTGATATGCCCGATTCGCCTGTTCGTCTGTCCACAGTTCCACCCCTCTGCAATAAATTCCTTCTTCTACTCCTCTGCAATCCTCTCGCTGATCCTTCGCAATCCTTTCTGAAGCTTTTTCTTCCATCTGGCCATAGAACTGTGTCATTTTTCATCTATGTTTTCTTTGGACCATAGTGCCACGTCTGTTTTCCTTTGACCATAGTGCAACCCAGATTCTCATACATTCTTATCAAAACCACAAATGCAGCCCATTTTCAAAGCCCACTTGTAAGGTCATGCATTTTCGCAAGGAAGCTCATTGGAGGGGCTCTACTGGAATTTGCTTGGATGAAGAAGGCAGATTGCCAGAAAGTAGCTCTGCTGTAGCCGCTAAAGGTTTGGATTGCTTTGGAGAATGTTCATGCAAATATTATGCCCGTTCATGCAGATATTATGTAGATATTATGCGGATAGCCTTGCTTTGATAAGAAATTATCATTCTATAAAACTAGAGGATGCTGAATTGCAAGCAAAAGACTGCATGGTATTTACTGGCACCACAATTGTTAATGAGTGTTGCATCTGCATCGTGGTTACTACAGGAATGTCAACATAGATTGGTAAGATTCAAACACAAGTTAAGGACGCTGCCCCCGGATGATGATACTCCTTTTAAAAAGAAGCTTAATGAGTTTGAGGAAAGACTCACCGTAGTTATTAGTACCGTAGTTATTGGTGTAGTATGTCTCTTGTATCGTGTTAGTTCTAAATGCGTGGGATGCATTGAAGTGGAGCATGTGGAGCATATAGTATGAGGGATGTAGATGATGTGGGGTGCCCCCTTCGAATTTCCAATATGCCAAGCAGCCATGGCCGGTTTAAGCAGGCATTGGAGTAAGAGCAAGGATACAGGATTGCACAACGGCAGCACGAACTTATGCAGCAAAATTCAAAAAGGGCTGGCTGTAAGTTTCGATTCCGAAATTCTAACCACCTTTAAATTTCGTCCTATTTCGTCTTAGTTTTAAAGAGAGAAACCTTTTGTCGACGTCGTGTT
>JAANSK020262505.1:0-12241 GCA_011763485.2 Isoetes engelmannii | reverse complement strand
CCCCCCCCCGAAAAAAAAAAAAAAAGAAAACCCTTGCACGCCCGCACGCTCGCCCTCCCGTGCACGCCCGTGCCTGTGCATGCCCGCTAAGACGGAGCAGTTAAAGGAGACGGCGCACCTACGTGCAGGAGACATGGAGGAAGGTGAGTTAGATCAGTCTGCACAAGATCCTTTGAAGGTCTGAATGTCTTGGGTTCATGTTATGAGGTTAAATTGGGCACCCGTCCAATTTGTCAGACCCTTGATAGATGTTGAGGTTGGGCTATTGGGATACCCACCCTATTTGATAGAGCCTTGTTGTATATTTTGTAGAGAAGTTTTGGAGAACTTATTACTGTGCTCTTTACTACTTTAGTAAATCAAATGAAAGTTTCATATCCATTTATTGCATTATTTCCTACAAAACGTAGGCCTAAAACCCTCTTTAAAAATCAATCTTCGTCATTTGGGTTATTTGCGGACTTGTGGAAAGTCCACAAATAATAAAATAGTGCTTCAAAGACAA
Source organism: Isoetes engelmannii (assembly GCA_011763485.2). Lineage (NCBI taxonomy): Eukaryota > Viridiplantae > Streptophyta > Lycopodiopsida > Isoetales > Isoetaceae > Isoetes > Isoetes engelmannii. The sequence continues at coordinate 11,736 of JAANSK020262505.1, read as the reverse complement.
ATACAAACAGAAGACTGTTCATCATGAACAATAGCATCACATAACTCCAATTCAGACCAAACAAGTAAGCATTAAACACACATGTCACAAAAAATGGTTCATCTTGTAAAACATATAATTATACGACTATTATGCAATGGTTTTCATATGATTGTGTTGTTGTATTTGCGTGTTGGTATGTCAACAGTATTTATAGAGCGCGCAATACATTTCGGTTTCTTTTGCAATTTTCTTTAATGGTTTTATCCACATATGTATAAGTTTTTTCTCGTATTCCCCTTTTAAAAATATAGTGGTGAACATGCAAGCATTGATGGCTTTTTTTTTTTAGGGCACGAGGATTGGCCAAAGCTTCTTTCCTTCGAATTAGATTTGGGCTTCACGATTTGTGTTTTTGGAGCAGCAGGGTTTGTTTGAGAGGCGCGCGGACCTAAGCACAGGATATCTGCAACTTAGGATCGTTTGATAAATTTTTAGGTGAGTTAGGAATTTTCTAAGGCCAAGAATGGCCGTGACAAAGATTTACTGGCATATTCTACTTGAAATCCGGCCCTGGTGACAAGTAATCCGACCTGTTTGGTATCGTTTGATAAATTTTCAGGTGAGTTAGGCTTCTCCTAAAGCCAATGGCTGTAACAACGATTTACTGGCGGATTCTGCATGAAATCTGGCCCTGGTGACAAGTAATCCGACCTGTTTGATCGCTTATCTAATAGCTATGCAGACGAAATAATGATTGTGCTCTTGAGTAGCCGATTTGCTGGTAAAAGCACTCTAGGTTATGATCCTGTGCTGTGCTCTGCTAATTCTATGAGCTTGCTTTATTATGGGCTTTGACTGAGCTCTCCTGGTTCTAAATGCAACTGGCTGCTGCATTCTTCAGAAAAATGCTTAGCAGTAAAGCTTCATGTTTTCGTTCTTTGATATTCAAGCGAAGGAATGAGTGTACTTAGAACTGTTGTTTGTCTCCCGCCCTTCTATGCAGGCCCCTGTTACATTCACTTCATGGGCAGAAATATATGCAGATCCAAGCTTACCACTTACTGTAGATATTGGATCAGGTAACAGTTTAGAATCCGTACTATACGTATCTGAACATTAAAGTATAGGCTGAGGTTTTGCTATATTCGCAGGGTCAGGAAGATTCTTGTTACTACTGGGAAAAAAGAATTTCTCTTCTGGAAATTACGTAGGCATTGATGCAAATCCAAGCTTACCACTTACTGTAGATATTGGATCTGGTAACAATTTAGTCTGTACTATACGTATTTGAATTGAGTTTGTCCATTAATGTTATCTAGCCTAAACAAACATCCTTCATAGCACATAAGAGCCCCACCTCCTCCCCCCCCTCCCCCTTGAAATAAATGTGAATATTTACGTTCAATGGCAGTAGTGCGGCTTAAGTCTTCAAGGAAGCAGTCATACAAGTTTGAACAATTCTTATGGCCATCCTTCAATTCTTCCTAGTTTTTGGGCTCCTTTGCTATGACTGTGAATGATGGAGTTTGGGACTTCAATTACACATCTAGTTTGAAAGGTTAAATGTTCTTGGACGTCTGATTATGCGTCTTTCAATGTGGTTCTTTAATTGCTGCCATCAGACTACATAGCAGAAGAGTGACATCTTTGGAATTTTACCCGTCGAAGGATGATACAGTATTGTCAGGAGATAAGATACCTTTTTATCTCTTTTTGTACTTTTTTTGTAGTGGTTGTCTTGACTGTTATCTAGTTGTACTTGGGCGTATAATTTTAAGTAGATGCCTTGGTGCTCTACCTGTAGGTTTATGCTGAGTAGGATGATAAACATTACATTGTTCCTAGAAATTCCGGTTGAAAGAGGCTTGATGGTGGACCCTCTCAAGTTATGTACTTCTTGTAATACCTTTTTTTAGACTTAGGCATTTTGCAGTAGTTGGGAAAAATCTTGTCTGCATTGGATGTAATTCAAGTGCTTGTGGTCATGTCCCTGCGCGAATATCAGCATAAACAACTGGAAGGTCTGGGGGGATTTAATTCAGTGGTCTAATTTCCCAATATGTGGGTGTCATGTTCAATGGTCCAATGTATTATAATAAGTATATTTGTATTTCATAAATAAATAAACTTCAATGGTTTAATATAATGGTGTAATGGCAAATATGTGGGACATTGTGGATATGCAAAATGGAGAATATTGTGTACGATCATGTACGAAATATACTATATATTTGTACGAAATTGTGTAGTTGTGTACAATAAATCGGTTTTACAAGATCTAACCACTGCCCTCATGTTGTATAAAATGGGTTTTAGAGCTCTCAGTCAGGCTTGTAAGGAGATCTAAATTAGGAGCAGTCTTCCAATCTAAATCACTAAGAACACATTTGAAACAAACCCATTTTGACAAGAGTTTGCAAATACGAGAATTGATCGAAAGCATATGAGCTATAATGTTTGGAAGACATGAAATAAATTCTCCCTATATTTGAGATGAGACTAATCGCTAGTTATATCATTTTCTTATAGATCTAAGAGCTATTATAGGACTTCTTGGAGCATGGCAGAAGTATCTTAAAGTTGTTCCATATAGTAAATTTTCCACTAGGATGTAGAAGCACTTGATTGGTAGACTTATAGAAATTCTTTCTCCAAATTGGACCAAGAGCATCCATATGATAAAATAAAGATTCTTATATAGTAAAAAAAGACCCTTATTATATACATATGGAGGGAGATTCAACTTGCCAATGAGTGTGCATTGCTCCATCCATCACTTGACACAAAAAATCGCTCCCTATATAAAGTAGATTGGGCCTACAAAAATGATATTTGCATCCAATCCTCTGTCCTTCCTATCCCTGTATAGCTCTTACAAAATGGCCCAAATAAATTGTCAATAAACACTTGAATGTTTGGCATCCATTGTGCTAAGACTCTTTGTCTCCTTGTCTCTTCTATAGTCCATTAGAACGATGATGTATGATCACATGATTGAAAAGTTAAGATTGACTGAATGTTCTAGTAACTACATTATATTGATCTGTTGATTTCATACATCTCAAGAAATCACCTTGTTGCAGAATGTTTAGAACTAAATTCAATGAAAACCATAGAGAAAAATGCATACCCAAAGCATTTGGTCAAAGGACCAATTATTCAATTTTTTTTTATTATAATGGTTTTCCTTTATGACATACTTATGATAATAAAATAGAGAGGCTAGTGATGAACACATTGCTAGTTTACACATTTCTGCCAGCTGAGGCAATGGTGGCCACAATAGCCACAATTACCTCTGCTTATTTTCAAACTATAACACTTTCCAGAACAGCAGGTCATGCCAGAAGGGCAAGGGTACTTCCAGTTACAACGTTGCTCATTCAGCTCTCTACCAACATGAGCTTCACCCTCGGCTTCAGCGGCCTGCATCACCTGGGCAATCACAAGAAAAAGAAGCACGGCGAATGCAATTCTGCTATCCATGGCGAAGAAGACAAGACGAAAGCAATGAAGCGAAGTAATTTGAATGAAGGAAAGAAGGATGAGGCTTGAAACAATTCAAGGTCTCTTTATCCTCACTTTGGCAACCAACGTGCTCAGCCATAGCTGGCCTAGTCTAAGCTTATCCTGGCGATTAACCGTATTTCTGGATATTTCATATAGATTCTGGCATCCAACTTCCCAGCATCAAATTTCTGGAGACTGTCACGATTACTCAGGGTTATGTTTTCCAGGAACTTTCGAGGGCTCTGAATTTCAAAGTTTATATTCAAGATCAATGTACATTGTTTTGGGTTAAATTTCCCTTAAGCAAGGCATTCGGAGGTTGGGAAACATTCAAAATTCAAGCGATTCTGCCTGTTTGTCTACATAACAGACAGCCGTAAGATTTCTGAATATTTCATGTATCAGATTCTGACATTGAATAAATTTCATGTATTACATTCGGAATATGTCATGTATTAGATTCTGGTTATGTTTTCCAGGAACTTTCGAGGGCTGTGAATTTCGAAATGTTTTGGGTTAAATTTCACTTAGGCAAGATCTTCCGACTTTGAGAAACATTCAAATTTCATGCGATTCTGCCGTAAAACTTTCCAAAATAACATAAGTAGAACGCTTTCTCACAGCACAAAACAGAGACACGCCTGTTTAAGTACTCTACCAGTAACAGACAGCCTCCAAAACAATTGTCTGATAACGAAGAATCTGGGAAGTTTTAATGCCAGAATCTACAGAAGATATCCTAAGCATACGGCTAGCCTCTATATCGTCAAAAGTTTTTTTACTACCAAATAGATACGAGACGTGGCAGCCGGGATGGGTTAGAATCAACCAACCACGTCTCACCACGTTGGTTGCCAAATACCAGTTTAAATAGACTTTCGTTTGTTTGGATCCCCATCCTACTCTCTTTCATTCATTTTTACTTATTTTCATCTCCTCCTCCATGGATCGCAAAACTGTATTCTCAGCGGTTCTCCTCGTTGTGATTGCCCAATATGTGGTGCGTGTTGCTGAAGCCGAAAATGAAGCTCATGTTGGTAGAGAGCTGAATGAGGCCGAGAATGAAGCTCATGTTGGTAGAGAGCTGAACGAGCAATATTGTAACTCGAAGTACCCTTGCCCTTCTGGCTTGACCTGCTGTGCTGGAAAGTGTTATAGTTTGAAAGTAAGCAGAGGGAATTGTGGCCATTGTGGCCACCATTGCCTCAGTGAGCAGAAATGTGTAAACTACCAATGTGTGCCGAACGAGCAACACTGTAACTCGAAGCACCCTTGCCCTTTTGGCTTGACCTGCTGTGCTGGAAACTGTGATAATTTGAAAATAAGTAGAAAGAATTGTGGCTATTGTGGCCACCATTGCCTCAGCTGGCAAAACTGTGTAAACTACCAATGTGTTCATCAGTAGGTATCTTATCCGCATCCACATCATACTATATTATATGTACATAAAGGAAGAACTATTATAATAAATAAAAAAGTTTGAATAATTGGTCCTTGACCAAATGCTTTGTCGATGCTTTTTAGAATGCATTCTTTTTTTGTTTCGTTGCACTTATAAAGTTCTAAAGATTATGCAACCATCACGTTTAGTAATAATGCAATGTTATGCTTTAATGATTAAAAAGGTTGTCATTCCATACCACCAATAAAGAGACTTGACACAACAACTTCTCACATCTAAGTATTGGTTGACAAGTATGGCCAATAGTATAGGAAGAGCTCTACAATGTAGCTCCTCTTTGAGATGTGATTGGAACCTACTCGTATGCTATGTTGTATACATTAGTCCTTGATCAAATGCTTTATTTATGCTTTTAGGTATGGCATTCTTTTTATGGTTTCATTGGCAAATAAAGCTTTAATGATCTAGAAAATATTATGAATGGATTATCTCATGTTTTCAATATAGGTGCTAGCAAAGTGACATTGAGGATTGAATAATAGAACATTAGAGTATAGGCAAGAGACATGGCACAAATAGTGTTTGAAAAATATGGTTAACATTGCATAGGAACAATTTCTACTTCCAATAACTTTGACAAGTTATTCAACTAGATCAAGCTAATTTTATTGTCATTATCATACAAATATTACTATTATTAGTAGGGTTGCCTAAACCGAGGTGCATCTTTCATGCGATTCTAGCCCATCCACGTGGTGTGCCACCTCATCCAAATTTGTTTCATGCCGTTGGATTATATTTTTCAATCAACGGTCACTAAAATTAGATAATCCCATGAAATTCCTTCCGTTGCCTCTATTCGATCTCGCAGATCTAGAAAGCAAACATCTAAACTGGAATTTGTGGATCCTAACCCGGCTGAGGAGTTTTAGAAGGTTTTACTACAGAGGTTAGATTTGGTATTGCTGAGGTTAGATTTAGTATCACTGAGGTTTCCCAAAGACCAAAGGCCTTTGGGAAATTAGTTGGATGGTAGCTTTGTGATAGATCGTTCGTTGTCAATCATAGAACAAATTAGACGTGGAGATTAACTTCATATATCACGTTGTAGGGGACATGGAGAAGATGTTTGTCCAGAGTGCCTTCACCACGAACATGCGTTAAACACATTTCCTTTGTCCAACTTTGAAGTTTTGACGTCGCATTGCCTGTTCTTGAGAAGGAGCTTGTTGCTCTTCATCTGGCATCATTTTTCCAGATGTATAATTCTTTCTGTAGCTTCCAGTAAACTTTCAAAAATAATTTGCAACGAGATTGAATCATGTTGTTCATGCTCATCCAGGTCATGCCATCTGTTGGGCCATAGAACATGTGAGTTGCATCCATATCTCTATATAACTGGTCTAAATACTGTAGAGAAATCCTCGTTCTTTCTGCACTAAAACATACACATTCACTTCTATACCGTCTTTTCTTTTATAATCTCACCTATAAGCTTAAACAATCAATTGATGTTTAGATCCGTAAGCGTTGGACCGACTTAATAATGATTAAAGAGTTAAAATATTCATATTTGAAGTGGACAAGTAGAGAGAGACCCAGTTTATCCAGCTCTTTCTTGATTGCAATTGCTTTCATCTTTTGCACCGATACCAAAAAATCTTGCAAAACCACATGCCCGTGGCTTAGGCTTGAACCACATGCCCATGGCCCGTGCCCGTGGTTTACCCTGATGCATGGCCCAAACAGCGGAAACGAGCTTTTCATCTGGCTTGTGGTTGGATTCTGTGGTCGACATGGAAGAGAAGGAGATTGTATATCTTTAAGGGCATGGACAGCGTAGACGAGGTTATCCTTCAGTGGAGGGTAGTTACGCTTTTTAAAATTTGGTTACGCTTTTTTAAAATTTGGTTACGCCTGTTTTGACGGGTAGTTACGCTTTTTCAAAAATTGGTTACGCCTGTTTTGGCGGGAATCCTTGGTTATGACTGTTTTGACGGGTAGTTATGCTTTTTTAAAATTTCGTTACGCCTGTTTTGGCGGGAACCCTCTCAGTGACGGGGAATCTTGCCTTCAGCCTGTCAAACCGTGAAAGAAAGTATACCCTCCGTGCCAACCCAAAGCAGGGTGCTTGGGGGGTGCTTTCTTTTCGCGAAATTGTCCCCCAATAGTGCGCTTATACCCTGGACGCAGAAGAAAATTGTTGTGGCTTATGATTGCTCTTCTCTTGCTCAGGAGAAGAATGTGTTCATTGATTGATGAATAAAGTTTGACGTCCTTCAAAAAAAAAAAAAAAAAAAATACACAACAACAAATACAGGAGTGCACTAATTCTAATCTAATTGAAATATAAAACAAGAATAAACACAAGAGGACACTGCCTCCGATAGAATCTAATTGAAATATGAAGGCATAACATGCGGAAACAAACAAGCTCAATAAGAAGTCCTAAACATTTACCTCTGCCTTATCAAATCTAGAGTTGAATGCTTCAATACGCCAGGCCATGAGTCTGCGTGTAACAAGAGGGCTTAAAATTAAAGGAGAAAGGAGCTAGGACCGATTAGGCACTGGAGCGCCTAACTTAGAACAAATACTCTATGGCTGGCAAATACAGGCAAGTTTGCAAAAATACACAATGGTCAAATAAATATTCTATGGTTGGCTAGTACAAGCGAAATTGCAAGAATTACAAAATTGTCAACTTTGTAGAAAAAACACATTAGACAAGAAAACAATATATGCCATGGAATTTGTTATTGAAACTTGATGTAAACAATGTCACAATCAATGTGTAACAACCAATGTGAGCAATCATACTCTAGATTGCAACTAAAGTACCCTCCAGGAATTGAAACTGGATATTTCCTAGGCATGACGTACCTAAGGTCCACCCTTGTCGAATTCAACCTGGAAATAAAAAGCAATTGAATTGAATGGGTTTTTATCGTCCACGGAAACAATGATAAAACATGTCCTTCAAGATCAAATATCGTATCACTTTACAAACTTAATGTCCAAGGATCACAATGAGCAATAAGGATCACAAGGGCACATGAGCACAAGAGCAACAGAAAAAGGGAAAAAAAAAAAGAAAAAAAAAATGGTATTGCGATTACCTCTGCACCATTTTCACAGTAAGATAATAAGATAAGATAAGATAAAATAAGATAAGATCAGATAAAATAAGATAAGATAAGATAAGATAAGATAATGCATAGCCCCAGAGAGGAGAACATTAAAACCTAAAAATAAGGTGCTAACGCACTGTGGGTTGCCCTTGCAACTCTTATAGATGGAGGCTTTTTCAAAAAGCAAAAAAGCTGAACAGACAAAGAATGCTTTCAAAAATTCACCAATTGCCCAAAAAACCTACTTCAATAGCCACAAGAGCTATTCATAGATGTTAGTTGAAATATATGCCATTAGAGAAGCAATTAGAGGGAAAATTGTCCCAGCCTAAGTCTGTTATATGTTGGATGGCAAAATGAACAGATCATTATTTATCTCCATAGGCTGATTGGTCTTCGTGGACGATAAAAATCAATTCAATTATTTCATCATGTGGGTTCTGTTCCGCTGAGTGTGATGAATTTAGCAACGGTGGGTATCAATCGTGACTTTAGAGATGACGTAACCCCTACAACAAGGATGTATGCCCTATTATAACAATCGAGGACGGAGGCCCAAGTTTGTTATAGTAGGGCATAATACCGAGTTCCACCTTAACAAACTAGTTTTATGATGGTTTTTTCTAACAGGCTAGGTGTTTATGGCCATTTGGCATAACAACTAGGTTTCCCCCAATGTGTTGGTGGTGGGTAACGCTACTGCAACCAATGGCTGAGATTAACTATGCACCCTCAATGTGCTAGTGGTAGGTAGGGATAGGTTCCGTATGTATAAAGTCCAAAAATACATATTTTACTGTTTAATACGTATAAAAAGTATTTTTGGCTCGCCGGCCGAAAGAGCTAAAAATAGGCAGCAAAAATTTTCGCGTAAGCGAAATATGGATTTCCCTTACGCGAAAGTTGCTTCGCGTAAGTGTACCTGTTATTCCGCTTACGCGAAAAAAGGCGGGCGGAAAAAAAATGCCGGCGCGCCAAAACGCCTTCGCGTAAGCAAATTTTTTTTTCGCTTACGCGAAGTTTTCTATATATATTTTGAGGTCAGAAATGTTCATTTTGCGCTTTGAATCGGTGAGTTTCCAAGCGCCTTCTGTTTTTGTGCATGTTTTTTCTAGTTCTGTCTAGTTTTTAGGGTTTTCTTTCTTGGGTTTTTAGGGTTACTGCATTCTTGGTGTGGTTTTTGTTCTTTTGAAGTCTAGTTCGAGTCCATAGTCAGGCTCTTGGTCTGTTGCCCCCCTCTGATGTGGTGTGATGATGGCGAGCGCCTTGGTCTCTGGGCGAGGCTAGGATATTTTTCTAGATGAATGAAGGAATTGAAAAAACATGAAAAAAAAATGACAATAACATAATTAAAAAAAAAAAAACTTTTGTGTGCAGTTTTGTTAGAAGATGAATGGACTAGTTTTTTTTTTTTTTTTTTTAAAGCAGGGTTGCGTAACCCCCCCTCAATGCTGCAATTCTAGAGTGTCCACGTATCATGCCACCTCAATATTAAATATGAGCCTTTAAGATCTTCTATTTATCAATCCAACGGTTGTGAAAAATAAAAAAACCTCAAGAAATTCAACCTGGCTTCCATCCGAAGGAAGAAAATCTTTGAGCTTAGATCTGGGGATGCAAACATGAGTTCTCAGAGCATTATTCTTCATTCAGAGCTCTGTGTCACAGCTTCTTGAACCTGAAAAATATCTTGGCGCCGGCCTAATCCGTTGAATATAAAAAATGTGGGAGCTGAATCTTCTCTTTCCAAAGGTAACAAGTCTTCATTATCGTTTTAAGCGATCAATCTGACATCTTCTTGTACAGGTGTTTACAGAAGTCGACTACAAGAGTTGTCTTAGAAATGCGGATTTGGACTTCCCGTTTATGCTTGCCGCATGGAAGGCATCAATAAATTTAAAGCCACTGTGAAATTTAATGGCCAAGTTTTTACCAGCCCGGACTACTGTGGATCTGCAAAGGCAGCTCAACATACAGCTGCAGAGGTAGCATTTACCTCTATCTATCAGTCGCAAACTTCTACTTTGCATCTTCTTCTTGCTGCCAAAACGAAAGAAAGAGCTCTTCATAAGGTACTTAACTCACGAATCGGTTCCCTAGGTCTGAGGTGGGTAGAATTGCATAGGGTATTGACCAACAATTTATACTCTAATTTAAAATTTGACAGGTGCTAACGGTTCTTCCTTCGGAGCTGATTTTGAAGTATGAGAGACTACATGCAGAAGATGCAGTTACTAGGGCGAAGCTATTAGGCCTGGTGAGATCAATTTGTGTTGTTTGTTTTCTCTGTCTACTCAAATAAATTACTATTAATGGTGTGATTCCAGTGGACACACAAGCAGGTCAATTTTTGGAGTTGATATAGGGGTGATGATTGTATGGAGCTAGTTGCTTTATAGATTGCATTGAGTGAATATTTAGTAGGAGTAACAGACGCGCAGATGCTGCTTTACAACAGTCTTGCGTTACATAGATTTTGGCATCTCTCTATTTCGTGTTGCAGCTAGAATCTGAAGCCTTTTTGTCTGTTGATGGCATTGCACTGCTGCATTCAAGAACGTTGTCCAAGACACCTTTAATCTCAGACTGCATATGACAAATGAATTGAACAAGGTGTTGCACCAACATTTCCAACTCTAAATTTCTTATGCTAGTTAAAGACGAATGATATGTGTTTATTGTCTCTATCAGACCAAAGCTGCCTCTAACATAAAAAATGCGGCTTTCAAAGATGGGACGAAGATCGCACGCATCTCGAAGTTTGTACATATCCTTTTGGGTTGTTTATCTAATGTTATGCTTTGCTTTTCATTCTGTAATTGGCCATCGGAATCACTTTTGTCCTCAGGTCAAACACAATGCATGTCCATGGCTTATTTTTGACCCGTCAGATCTAAATACGCATCATGTTTATGCTACTAAATTGTTTGCTACAACAAATTAGACAGGAAGATATGATGGTCGTAGGAGGCTAATATACATTTCCTTTAGGCCCCATTTAGTATTGCTCATTCAAGAAAGAACAGACTTATATTGTAATGTAGTCATCTTAGAAATGCTGCACAGATTATGTGTCTAGGCGACTATACTCTGTAGTTTTGTGACTCTTAAATGGCATTTGTAACAGGCTGCCTATTGTGTGTCTAGGCGACTATACAACATGGTATTCCAGCATGAACATGGTTATTCAAATGTCAAAGCTTTCACATGCTTGTCGTGAAACTGTGCTTGTCTGGGAAATTAGAATGTCAGTTTTGTATATTCATTGTTGAAGCTTTAACCTTAAGGGCATTATAAGTTTACAGGAGCATGGATTACATTTTGTGCTTGAGCTCAGAAAATTAGGATGTTTTTTACATGCTTGAGGCTAAGGCCATAGTGTTCATACTAGACTTTCTATTCAGCAGCTGCCAGATTGCCTTCGGATAATAGGTTATTTGCGGCGTTTAGGAGTCTATGGACAACAAGAGATGCATCTCCAGGTGAATTTTTTAACAGACTCATACTCCTTCAAGTAAAAGACACATTTGCTATAAATGAATCATTTTTCTGCATTTTTATTTGCAGTTTCTGATATGCAGGGAAGCATGGCTTGTTGGGATTCTAGATGAACTAGATGGTGTCAGTCCGTATGAGCATCTAAAACGAATGGCAGATTGTCATCGTATTCATCTTTTTGATGTTGTGTCACAATATCGTGCTGTTTTTGCT
>JAANSK020262494.1:0-12242 GCA_011763485.2 Isoetes engelmannii | reverse complement strand
CTTAACTATATGCTAACTTAACTAGTGGTGCGAATGTAAATTCGGTTAAAAACCATAATTTAACTTAACTTAACCGCGGGTGCGAATGTACCCTAATGTCAAGACCTACGTTTTGAAGATGCGCACCACGGTGTATTTTTGATGGATGCTTCCTAAGGTACTCCATGCTACAAGAATTTTAAAACTAAATTATCTCTACTCACCATGGAAGGGAATTAAAATGATTCACTATGGAGTTAGCAAGTACGACAACCAAGCTTAGGTGGGTACCGGTGTTCGATATGTTAAAGCGATAGACACAACATCCACAAACCATTTATAAAGTATCAAACATGGGCATGTCAATATACGTATGTGACCAATCAATGGTTTAATGCCGCAAAAGGTTCTATTTGACTCATATTGGATATTGGGTATCCATACCAAGGTTTGCATTTCAAGGAAAAATTGTCAATAATGGTATAATACCCTACAAACATTGACCCCCATGGAAACCAATGAGTTGGGTAACTTAGCTAACCCTACGACCATTAAAACCGCACATAGCCACACTATTCCTTGTGCATATTAGAGAATAGTAACCTTAGGCTCATTTAGGCCCCCCAACCTAACCTTAGGCTTTACACTATGAGTATTCTTCCCATGTCTAGGATTTAATAAACTTTGTTATTAAATCCGCTTCAAATGTTGAAGCAAAGACATTGGTCATCCCACTATCAACCATATCTTGGCTCATTTAGGCTTAATCCTACTATGCTAAACAGAAGAGTGGAATAGCGCTCAATGGCATTAATATATGTGCACAAGCACATCGTGGCAAGTCCTCGGATAACAAAAACTGCAAAAATTTATCCACTGCAAAAACATGGCTCTTTATTGTAGTGGTTACAAAAAGCAAGTTTGTTTGTACCTCTCTCCTGATAATCCTCCACTTTAGAGAACCATCTGGTCCTACATGCAATTCAACAAATCCTGTGGCTACATACAAAAACCATAGCATTAAGTTGTTATCAGGAGTCCCAACTAATAGTAAGTATTTCACTTCTTCTGGCAGAACTTCTGAAGAACAAGGCTCACAAAAAAACCTTACCTCTTGTCAATGCAGCAGGATTTCGCAATGTAAAATATATTTCAGGATTTCACAATGTATAGACAGTCACAATAGAGAAAATATAGAAAGAGACGGACAAAGAGAACTGTTAGTCAGAGAACTGTTAGTGAACAAAGAGAACTGTTAGTCACAACAGAAGGAAAAAAAGGCCACCAGTCACATATCTGCGATGTGAACATTAACAGTTATTCCCCTGTGCTTTAAACATGTCTGCATGTCACTATAATATGTCTGCATGTCACTTTAACTTGTGACTTTAAACCTGTCTGCAGCATTTTCAACTTGATTATAATATAAAAACATGGTATACTGTAAGCATGGAACCTTTTATCTGAATGCCTGCTTTGGCACCAAATGGAAAACTTCTCCAAATTTCGAATCCTCACTTCAAATCCTGCCTGTCATTTTCAACTTAACTAGAAGTAAAAAGCATGGGAATCTGTAAGTAATGGAAAACTAAGCATATTCAAACATATTCAAGAAAGAATGTTTTCAGATTAAAACAATACGAATGTTACATTGTTACTTTTTTCCCAATCTGCCATTGGGTTTCCTTCTCCCGGCCACAACTTTTCTGACATTGGATTTCCTTCTCCTAGCCACAACTTTCTTCCTAACAGCATTTAGAATGCTTTGTTTTCTTTGAATTCTCTTCTTGCTTTTTGGCTTACAAGCACTTGCTAATGTCTCCGAATCTGGTAGTGGCAGCGATTCCATGATGTGTTCATGCGTTTCCAAAGGTAATTTATACAGATCACTATTATCTGCATTAGCAATCAGCTCAATCTTTGCACATACGACAAGATGAGAATAACAATTGACATCTGGCATTGAGTTTAAAAGCTCGTACTTACCTTCACCAACATACTTATAGTACTTACCTATCAAAATGACCTCTTGCTTGCTAAACTTAGAACCCCAATAATCTTTGAATGCATTTTGCACAACATGCTTTGGTTCCGTGCATTTGACGATCCAGAATTCAACATTTTCTTCATTGTTGGCTTCTGCATTGATGACAAAGTTGTCACCAACCTCTACAAGCTCTGCCTTCCACTGGTTGTCCCCCTCATATTGCACATGTTTCACAGATGTTTGCTGAACCACTAACTCAGACGTCAGTTCAGAATATGTGTACCGTCCCAACCTTTTAACTTGTTTACATCTATTCCATAGCCCTTTCCAACAACTAGTACAAAAGCGGGACAAGCACTTGTGAGCAACCATAGTGGGACTGCTTTGACATAATGGTCTTATAGTGTGTATTTTCTTTGTCCCCTTCAAAGTGTCGCAATCGAATCTCAGCATCCTACACATCCCACATTCACAAGCCAAAAATGCTTGGTGTAATGTATACAACACATTAGCATCAATCTGTTACGTATGCAATAGAACAAAGGAAGAAATGTTCATACCTTAAGATGTTGCTGTCTTTGTTGCCTTTCTTCACCTTAAAGTACCAAGTCAAGAACTGCACGGCATCCTCAGCGTTCCTTAAAGTTGTGCTTTCTCTCTTTAGCATTTCACTGGTTAGTACTCTCCTTATCACGGCACCGACACCGTCATGTTCTCCTTTGCCATGGCATGATGCAAGAAAATTCCATTCTATCTTTATTCCAGTGGACTGAAAAAACCTACCCAAATAGTAGAAGCACCTGGAAGATTTAAACTGTGCCGTGCAACTATCCGACCAGAAAACATGCCTAGACATGTCTATGCCTTTACCTTTAAGAAATTCAGGGTATTTCTGAAGGCAATGTTGCACAAATGGAGTATCATGTTCTCGGTCATCTGAAATGTAAAAGTGAGTCTCTTTCATCAACTTACGATCGGCGACACACAAGTTTGGAGTCTCCTCTTTCTTTGCATGTCTGTAAGTGATGTGTACCAGTATGGAACATTGATCATTGTGCCAATGCATGGACTGCACTTCCTGCTGAATTTTGAACGTATAATTCTCAGCGAAGTCTATGACAGAAACAATGGTACCTTCTGGAAAAGTTTGCAGACACTCTTTGAACTGTTCTACTTGCCACCTTGCAGTGTAATTATGAGGAATGAATTGTTTGGTCACACTATCAGCATGTTCCATGAACTCTTGCAAAGTTTTGGTTTTATAAACCAACCTCATAATCTCCTTAGTATTGACAACTGGTTTACCACCTTTGCCAACATCTTCTATGAAGGTTTCTTTGACCTGCAAAGTAATAGTTAAATCAGTCCATGTCTGAAGCAAGTTCTGACCCTGATCAATCATTTGAAATGACAATACATTCATTTACGAAAATCTGACTCTAAGCAGTCATTTAAAGTCATCTCTGACCTAAACATACGTTCAGATACATGCATCTTAAATGAATTGAATGGAAACTAAACTAGGAATGCTAATCTTCTGAACGTCTTCTTTTTGCTCTGTTCTTTAGGGCATTTCTTGAATTGATTCAGGCCACACTTATTACACTCAATTGCCAAACACTTAGGCTTATGCCAATCAGTCCTTTCATTCTTAGGGCAGACCATAGTCTTCCAACATCTCACTTGCACTACTGAACGTCTGTTTGCTTGCTTCACATACTGGACTTGGACCACAAACGACACATTTGCATTTACAACTTGAACCATGAATTTTGGAATCTCGTCTAATTTTATTGATTGCTTGCCTGACAAATTCCATTTTCATGTGGTATATGCAGCAACAAGTTTCTCGTTCTTTCATTTTTTTCACAAATCTTGGCTTCAAACTCACAAATAATCGCAGACCTATCTTCATATCCGGATGTTCACGCGTGAATCTTCTAAAAAACATGAATTGAAAAAGAAATTTTTTTGATAAGTATTAATACATTTAATAATGTGATGAAGAACAAGCTATCACATACCTGAGTCTCTTCCAAGTAGTGAATTGGTTGCAGATTATACGACTTCGACAGTTTGGTACCGTTATTGTGACATCTCAATTTAATGACTTGCCTTTTGTTTAGAGACACTCTTGTTTCAGAAACCAAAACATTGTATACCTTTTCGCAGTCTTCATCACTTAACTTGTCAGATCTAGCCTTATGTTTAAACATGGACCAAGGTCCTCCAAGTTTAGCTTTCTTCCTTTTGTCTAGAGCACCGTAGACAACCTTTCTCCTCGAATTCAAGACTTTTGCAACTGCTGCCCGATTGCTCTTTTCGTTGACAGCCATCATCAAGCTAGATTCCCTTGCTTGGTTGATGTCTTGAGTTCTGCCCCTTTTCTTAACATCAAAAGTGTTCTTTACATTGTCTACCACATGCTTGTAAACATTTAAATCCTTATTTTCAATCAATCCAAACTCGGGTAGCTCTGTTCACCAGCCCTGGCAATGATCTCTTCTCTATCAGCAACATCATAATTTTCACATACCTTATTCATGAAATCCAGTATGAGCTTGGCAACTTTTTGTTTCTTTCTGGTAGAAGGTTTCTCTCTCTGCTTTACTGCTTCTGGTGGTAAATTTTCTGATTGCCTTTGCCTTTTCTTAGGTCTCAGTAATCTCCTCCTAGCAGCCACACATGGTTGTTCTACACTATAAGGAATACTTTGAAGAGGATCTGGAGAAGAAATTACCTCAGCCGATTCCATATAATCTGGCATCTCAATTTCATTGAAATCTTCTTTGGAATCCTTCTGCACAACAAATTCAGCAATAGTTTCTTAAATGTTAATACCTAAGGAGGATGCAATCTCTTCAGGATCTCCATTCCCAAATCGTGCTGCAAAATCAGCAGCATATTGTTCAAGCAGATCCATGCATTGATAAACAATTGCAAGGCGCTCAGAATTACAGTACACAAAATTCCAAAACAAGACTCCATTTTCAAAATTCTATTTGGAGGTGCTGCCATCTGAAAAAAAGCGGGATAATCACCTCCTACATCCGGATCAGTGACGTGGCGCAACAAACTTGCCTAAATCAGATTGATTGGACTCGGATTTGGCGCGGTAGAACCCTAACCGTCAGGGAAAAATGTCATGATTTGTTCTTGACGGGCCGTAAAAAATGTTCAAGATTCAATTAAAGCACCCCTAAAGCACTATGTGTCGTGCACAAGGGAAGTGTCCCTCACCTATGCGCTTTCACCCTATAGGATAAAAACGAGCACTAAAGTTCAGCAGGTGGACCAAAAATGAAATCACAAGCTAATCTTCCTCCATCCTTGATAATTGCAAAGACTTTTGCATCCATAGAGGGGGAAGAATTCAAGCAACTCAGATATTGCTGATCCTCTACAAGGGCAGCAATAGAAATTGCTCAAAAATCGTGACAATCAGGCTTCAATTCAAGGTTTTCAGAAGAAATTTTGGCAAGAAATGGGTTCAAACAGAAAATGTGGGATAAAGACAAAATTTCCAAGAAAAAAGGCACTGGTCATTTTTCCTCCCCCTCTACTCCAGATTAGATGTTGTTTTCAACATCTGCATCTTGCAGTGAAGAGTGCCAAAACATTTTATTTGGCAATCATCCTTGAGATGCTTGATGGCGAGCAGGAAGGAATGATATTCAGGAACACCTTTAGATTATGTGATAAAATCTACAGAGATTATGGCACATTGAAGATTCGATTTTGGTGGTTTAGTTATCCCCATCGATATAAGGTGTAACATACATTGATTTTTATCGTCCATGGTAATTGTCTATAGAATCCAATACAAGGAACGCAGTATGACCATTACGGATTAAAAAACACACCCTAAAAGGTTTTCGAGGAAAAACCCTGATAATAATTAACATACAAAAAACTAGAGACATATCAATGTAGTTGCTCTGGATAGAATTCTACATGTTATTCAAGAACTTCTAGAATGTCAGATGCAAGAACAACCATTTAAGATGCTTGTAAGAGCCGGTAAGAGCTCATATAGAGATGGCGAATAAAGTAGCATTCTTACATCTGGCAACCACAAAGATTGGGAAAATCAAAAGTGTGTGGCTTTCATCTTTTAGGACTCCCATTTGACAACATTTTTCTACATTCCCTTGGCCACTAGTCCACCTACCTATTCCAAAGTCTATAACTAGATGTAATGGCTCAATGCCTCTTCATAGGGACATGTGCAAAGAATTATTTAGGTGCCCCCTGGTCAGGGTAGGATTAATGTGATCCTTGTAATGAGTCATCTTAACTACTTCTAAGTTGTTGATCTTTAATAACATTCAGTAACTCCTTGTAGGATAGAATGCTACACGTTGTGCAATAACTTCTAGAATGTAAGATGCAAGAACAACCATTTGAGATGGTTGTAAAAGCTCATAGAGATATGGCAAACAAAGTAGCATACTTATATCTGGCAACCACAAAGATTGGGAAAATCAAAAGTGTGTGGTATTTGTCTTTTAGGACTTCCATTTGACAACACTTTTCTATACTTCCTTGGTCATTAGTCCACCTACCTATTCCAAAGTCTATAATTAGGTTTAATGGCTCAATGCATCTTCATAGGCAGATGCGCAAAGAAATATTTATGTGCCCATGGATCAGAGTAGGATTATTGTGCTCCTTGTAATGAGTCATCTTAACTTCTTCTAAGCTGTCGACATCCAGTAACAAACAAGCATCCATGTATTTGAGCTCCACATTATCATTCACATATGCACATAATGTGATAGCCAGCCTACACATTTCTCTTTTTAAAACATGTGAAGGACAATTGATCTTTATTTGGCAATCATAACTTTCCTCTAATGACAGTTACTTTATGTCTTGACCAGGTTCGTTTATATCAACCAACTCATTACAAAATAATAGTTCAAGACTATTGTGTTTGTCTTGACCATTTTGAAAGCACTGGCATCTTAAATCTTATTAAGGAAGCATGTATCAAGATATTGCTTCAACCGAGTGGTGTCTTCATTATTCTGCACCTGTATACATCCATGTTTTTACACATTCCATCTGGAGAACCATCTTGTGCATTTCTCCTTCCAATAGGCTTTAAGACGTCGCGGACCCCCATGGCCATTGTGTTGGTAAGGTTTGGAAGTCTAGTATTTCCATTGTATACCACCTTCTAGCAGTAGAGTATGTACATGTCCAAAACATCATGTTGTAGAGGCCAGAATTTCGTCTCTTGTAGGAGAATTGGAACCATGGACTCGACCCAAGAGCCCAAGCCAGAAATGTTTTCTGAATGCATTCAAGCCGCATACGATAAAAGTGAGACGCATGTCATTCCCATTTTTTTTCCAGTTATGAATTGTTGCAAAAAAAACTATGTGAAGTGAATGGCATTCATTTCCTCGTCTTGCCGGTTGGGAAGCATGAAAGTAAATCAGAATTAGAGAAGTTGCAAGTTGAGAAGTTAGTAAGCAAAGCTTTAATTCATGAAAACCCTATCTTTATTTACACAACACCAATCTGCACTGAATTTTGTATCATAAGTAATTAAATTACTCTGTATTTCACAATGGTTGTAGAGACCATGGTGGTCAGGCTGTCACAACTGTTACATCATCTTCAAACACAGAATACCTCAGAGGAACAACACTTGGAGCACCCTCCGACTGCCTCCAAGCTTTTTGACCAACTTGAAGGCAATGAAGAGCTTACGGAGGTGCTTCTTGGGCAACAGGCTGGCCCGTCCATCCGATAGGCACTCCCTCTAGACGCATTCTTTCTTCAATCAGCGGGTCAAAAACGAATCTTTCCCAACCTCCACGGATCTCATGCAAAGCTTGCAAGATCTGTTGCGGCTCATGCAGCCGAGATAGCTTCTTTCTCTCTTTTGGGTCTTCTGTCTTTTCGTAGTATTTGCACTGTTGGCAAGCTTATCCCAAAGCCCGGATAGAAGTGTGATCTGTGCTGAGACTTAGCGGGGTGCAAACCAACCTATAAGAGGGCAACATCATAATCAACAAATACAGTGCTATTAGCTAATAAAATAACATAACTTGCAAAAGCCCGCAGACAATTTCATTTAGATGTTTGGTATAGTACACATATTGAAACTTCAAATCAAGTCAGACAATCTCAACTCACGAGTCAAGAAAGTGCTTAGTCACACAACAAACTTATGTTTATGCACAAAACATTATACAACATATATGGTGTTATCACGCATCACCATAGTATTTAATTATTTATTGTCCATTGCTTTTATGATCTTGATGTTTTCCTCGTCTACTACTTTGAGCTCTGGATAATTATGCCGCACGTCTGCCACTTTGATTGAAAACTAGCACTCCGGCAACACATGAACAAGTACATCGGAGAACCACTTATCTATGTTATAATCCTCTGGTGAATAAGCCTTGGCATTAAGTAGGTTATCCGAGTTGTGATAACACTTGCCCATGCTATTACCTAGTGTTTGTTGTATATTCCTGATAGATTTCATAGATGTATTGGAGCTTCTTCATGGTAATAGGTTTCCCCTTTGTAACATCTGGACTCAGGTCAGACATGTGATCATACTTTTCATTACCAAATATGACCTTAAACGTCAACATATGCAGGCTGAGTGTGGAGAGCACATTAGCAATATTCCTCTTCGCCATAGAGCTCCAGATGCTCATATATAATCCCCGGGCAATGCAACGCTCCACGATCTCCTTGGTTTGGGGGTGCACATACACGATTTTATTGCCCGTTTTCTTGATTTCTGAGTCGTGTTGAGCTCAGAGACTTCACCATCCTAGTACACTACTGCCAGAACTCCATTAACATAAAAAGTTACCAGTTTGGTTGGGGCTTCCGGATCCCAGTTATCACTTGGCTCCGACCAATAAACCACCTCGGGATCTAATGTAGGGATTCTGATTTTTTCCCATTTTGTTACCAACTCCGAATCTAGATCTACGGCAGGATTTACCTAGGTGCTTATCATATTCTTTTCTCTGGTCTACAACCGAATCCTTACGAGGTGGGGATGCTGAAATGTGTGTAGACTCCTCTGAAGACGAGCCCGAGGAAGACGAGATTGGCGAAACATTGTTACACAGCACCCTGCAATAAAAAACGTGTCATTCAAGTTTGGTGCTGAGGTTCTTGACTCGTGAGTCGAGAAAATAGGCACAACGTTGAAAACATTATTTGCGTGTACTTACCTTTCTCTTAATTTTGCAAGTATGTTCTTGGCCGCATCGTCATCCATGCCCTTTAATATGTCTTTCTCGGAGTTCTGGCTGTCCTGAGATTTGCTTAAGTCCTCTCCTTTTTTAATATTCATTTTATCCATAATGGAGAATATCCATGCATGCTTTCAGCGGCTCAACCATGGCTTTGTCACAAACTATAGAGATTGGTTTCATACCTGTAACATTGCGCCTTGTGAAAAGAGCCCGTTTATGTACCACTCGCATACAATTTGATCATCTTCGACCAGTCTCGTGAGGAAGTACTTGATACACCTAGGTCGTATTGGAATCCTATGAATTGGGCCAGTAGTGCCATTGGTGTTGATCTTGTCCCAGGATGGCACATCTTTCATGACATGTTTCCACACATCCAGATTCTCGTTCAAGACCATGAAATTGTCCACGTAGTTGTGTTCACTAGATTAGATCACCACTTGTCAAAATCTACATTTGATGGCCGAGAAACCAAAATCAGAATGTTGGCAATCGGAAGACCAACTTTGCACTCTCGTTCTAATTCCTAAATGGAATACAAAGACCCTGTTGTTGAAGTTAATGTCATGGTTCTATTGCGAAGCATTCGCAATAGAACCGCCATTCTTTGGCAAGGGACGTTACTATTTTGGATTCTTCTTTCATCCTATTCAAGGAAAAAAGAATTGATTGTGGATTTGGTTGTCATTTCTTTGTGCATTTTGTGAGGCAAACATGGTAGCAGCTTCAGAAAGAGGTGTTCATAAGAAGAGACAATTGATTGTAACGACGTCAAGCATAAGTTTGGAAGTGTTGACAGTCACTTTGGTTCTTTCTGACGATGATATTAAAAGTGTAGGATTAATGACATTAATAGAACCATCACGTTTATTATATTATATAAGCATTTCAAGTGGTATCTTGACATGTAAAAGTAGGAGTTTGTATCAAGGTGCATTCATCTTCATTGTTAAATAGAGGGATCTATCTAACTTTGCGTTCTATATGTATGATGCATGCAGCAAGCATGAAATTGCAAGAGCGAATTCAAAATGGTTTTATGTTCAAGTAAACAGAAGAAATAGACATGCATAATATGTATATCCTTGTAGAAATGCCATCATCTACACATCTAAAATGCGCCTTTTAAGTCTTTTAGATGTTCCTAGAAATGGAAGATATACAGCTTATGCATTTTATATGCATTTTTTGTTCAATATTATTCCTGCCATTTCTAATCTCCCATTTGAATTCTACAACAAATACCAAGAGAGATATGGATAAAACAATCTTTATATGAAGCATTACAAAGATACAGCAGGTACCAAAGGCTAACATATTCAATGGCAGAATTTCTGAAGAAATACAGATCTGTAATGGCCAACAAAGTAGTCTACGTGACACAAAGTAGATTTGGAGAATGGCCACAATGGAAGCACTAGAGAAGTGCACGACTAAATCAATTTCAAACATTTTCTTCTCTAGATGATTGCGAAACATTTTCATCTCTAGATAATTATAACAACATCAAACAGAAGACAAACAAATCATTTACTTTGCCAATTCTGATGTCTTTTGCTCTTCCTACCTTTCCAGCACAATATTCTGCAATAGTATTTTGCAGGTGGCGTACAATTTCAAAATGCAAGGATCATATAGTTCCCACTGTATTAATCAACCTATCCAGCTTCAAAATTCTTTCCAGCTTGAAAGTACTTTTCTTGCCATCCAATTCTACTCTGTACAATAAAATCCATATAGATCATATAGTTGCGTAAACTCTAGATAATATCATATATCAGTAATGATTATATCATATAGAAGTTCTGCAATATTGCTAGGACAAATGACATGCATCTGAATTGAAGATTGAATATAAAGAGCAGAAAAGGCTATAACAAAAAAGATAGGACATGAATAGTCAACGGAAATAGTTACCTAAGGTTTCTCAGTAAACCATGCTCTAATAAACCTCAGTAGTTAACTGAGGTTTCTCAGTGATTAACTGAGGTTTCTCAGTGACCTCAACGTGTTTATCAGAAGAGTTTAAGAAGGTTTTCTTTATGCTGCAACTGATTTTAACCTAAACTTTTCCAGTTGTTGGAGTGGTTTGAATCCACGCTGGATTATGAAGTTCCCGCTTAGAAAAACCAGATGCAACAAATTACCAACATGGCTGTCATGTATTTTTAATGACATGTATAACATGATGTGTATTTTTTTATTAGCAATGAGGATGTCTTAAACAGAAAAGAAGTGCCTTCATAGTTTCAAAAGAACAGTAAACTATTCAAGTTCTTTACTTACTATGAAGAACCTTACCTCTTTATTGGCTTCCAAACATATTCAAGTAACAGGAAATCAATAAAAAACATCGACTTTCTTTCCTTTCTTTTGACTTGAGGCATCGAACTCCAACTTCAAAGCTCCAAATTGTGGAAGACAATATTTACCGTCATTGACACGTACAGCCGTATCCTAATAAAAATAAAACCCAATAGAAGTTTACCTCTTCCTGAGAATGATGTAAATGGCCATTCTAGAAATAATCTGCGATAGACATAATCGTCACTCCGGAAAGTCTGCCACCAAGCAAAATTAAACAAAGACATGACGACGAAAGCGAATCAATGAACATGTTCATAGGTCAAAAAAAGATGCGGAAATGAAGGTTGCAGTAGGTGCACGTTGATGAGAACTAATGTTAAGAACTGGCTTCAGAATCGTTTCCATGCGTCGACTTGAACAAGCAATCATCACAAAAAGCTTCGGTGCCGATATTTTGCTAGCATTCAACACGTCCATACCAACAGGTACTTTTTAAATGAACAATAAAAAAAACCTTTTACATTTGTCCCACATGGCACCTACATAACGGTCCATATTTATGCCATGTGGCACGATTTAGGCCGTCCATAAGGGCGGGGGGACAAAGGACAAATCTGAGCCTGGTAAAAGCACGCTAAGGTGTCTCAAAACCGTGCATTTTGACGCCACATTTGTGTACCTTGTTTGTGGTGGAATCGGGTGGTGCATAGCGAAGCGGAAATCGTGGG
>JAANSK020262493.1:0-21990 GCA_011763485.2 Isoetes engelmannii | reverse complement strand
GTTCCGCCACTACCTCTTGGGAAGCAGGTTCAAGTTTTTTGTTGATCATCAAGCATTACTATATTTGATCAATATGACAATTCCCACGGGTCGTATAAATTGTGCGCTGGATTCTATTATTGCAGGAGTTTTCTCCCTTTGAGATCATTCACAAACCTGGGAAATCACACACTGTACCAGATTATCTCTCCCATTTACACAATGATGATTCCATAGTCGGCACTGATGATTCCTTTCCAGATGCCCCAGTTTTTTTGAGCACGACTGTACCTCCGCAGCCAAGCATGGACACGAGCATGCACCCGCTGGTTGACACGGCTGACGGCACGCCATCTCCTCAAGATGACTGGTACCATGATCAGGTACAATAGCACTTGTATGGCTTATTCCCTTCAGAAGATTTGCATCTCTCTGCCAACCGAAATCAGGCTATACGCGCCAAGTTGCTTCGCGAAGCTCGTTTCCAAACGATGGTTGATGATGTTCTCTACTGCGCGGGTATTGATCTATGCTTCGGCGCCTGTCTCCTATCCCATGAGCAAGAATAATTGTTCCAACAAGCCCATGCTAGATCTGCTCGAGGACATTTCAGTGGAGACAATACCGCATGCAAGCTTCTCTTGACGGGTTATTGGTGTCGCACTCTTTTTAAAGATGCTCATCGTGTTGCACGCCAGTGCGACCCTTGTCAACGAATAGACCGACCCAATGCTCGCGATGCTTTACCACTACAGCTGGTTTATGTTCCTACTCCCTTCGCCATGTGAGGCATGGACTTTGTGGGCCCAATTGACCCACCAGCTCAGCAAGTTCGTGCTCGCTACATTCTCGTCATCACTGATTATGCCACTAAATGGGCTGAAGCATGCACTCTACCCGATAATACTGCTGCCAGTACTACTAAAGTGCTCTACCATCAAGTGACAACAAGATTTGGCTGCCCTGTAGAGTTGGTCATTGATCGCGGAGTCCATTTTGTCAATCACATCATCTCCGCTCTCACCAAGTATTTGCAGATCCATCACAATAAGAGGACGACATATCACCCGTAGGGCAATGACTTGGCAGAGAGTACAAATAAGACCTTGATTCATATGCTTATAAAAATTTGTGATCCAACCCGCACTGACTAGCAGGAGAAATTACCGCCTGTTCTTTGGGTCTACAATACTACTTTCAAGGTTGCTACAGGGCAAATGCCATTTAAGTTGGTGTATGGGCAAGAAGGCATTTTACCCTTCCGGTTTCAGTTATCAGTTCTACAGTTCAAGCTTGCAACTACTCGAAATCCGTCTTTTGCCCTTGCTGGAAGAATCTATCAACTGCATCAACTTCATGAAGTCCGTCGGGATGCCTACTTGCATGTCTTGGCCGGTAAACGCCAAAGACAGAAGTGACATGATAAAAATCTTCGACAAAAACTCTTCCATGTTGGAGACACAGTGCTTCTTTTTTATTCACGATATTACACCCACCTGGGCAAGCTCAAATTCTGATGGCTCGGACCTTTCCACATTCACAACAATCCATTCCCAGGAGTTCAACTACAAGAGTTAGATGGCACATCAATCCTGCACATGTTAATGGTTTCCGTCTCCGATCCTATAATCTGTGTCAGCCTCCATCTTCAGTTCGTTCCACTCCACCTACATCTGCTTCTATCATCATCATCGACACTCCATTTCCATCCTCTCACCCTTTGGATCATTTCTATGATGAAATTTTATCTTCATGATCCTCCATTTTCTTTGTACATATACTCTTTTACTTGGTTCGATGGCTACTGTTCTCAATTTCGTTCAATTTTGGTCCCATAATATCTCACACGATTTTATACATTGATACGCTTTGACACCTGACTTTTGGCACGATTCTTAACCCGATATCGCACAGGTCTTCTTTCCCAACTTCTCACACGATATCTCACCCGCTCTCACACTCACACTTCACTTCATACACCTTTTCCCTCACACCCCCGCTACACGAATTCATACTTAACTTCCACCACACACACTTACACGATCTTTTGCACGACACGATTTCACACACAATTCCTCCTTCCAATTCATATCACTTCACAAACCCGCTCTCATGCACGACTTTTTGCACGCCCCGTTACACGACATTCTGCACGTCTGTACCTTTTCACACGAACGACACCCGATTTTTTATATGACTACGGTTCTGTTTTTTACACATGTTTCTCCCCGCCATTTTACACGTCTGTTACCACATTCTTTCTCCCGATTCGTTACCTGCTCTGATTTGCCCGTCTTTTGCTGACGTAACGCCACCTCCTCTCTTTCCTTTCAATCCTGTCACTTCAGCCATATAAGCCATCCGTACTTTGTCATCATTTCACTTTTCCATGTATGAAGCTTGCCACCGCCTTCTTCGCACGAGTAATCGCTCCTCATTAATACACCCCTTCGCCTGCTATGAATTCCATCCTTAGACTTTTTTTCCTCTTCACTTTTTCCTCTTCACTTTGTTCTTTCACCTTCGACAATTTATACACTCTACTTCCTCGCTTTTTTTCACTTCCCTACTCAACATTTGATCTTAATTTTGGCATGGCAGCATTCAGCGCACCTCCGCTTGCTCCTCTTATGAAATTTCCCCACAGTTTTACACTTCGCACTTCCGCCGCGTAACTTTTCGTCCAACGACTTGGCCTGGCAGTGGGCAGATTTCACCAAATTGCAGTGGCCGCCTCTACAAGCTGTGCAGTTCCAAATGTCTTCAAAGGTGGGAAAGAAGACAGTCAAGATCACAGAAGAGTTGGCAGCATCAACATGGATAACAAGCTCTACCTAGTGTAGGAGCAAGACACATACTCTGTTCCTGCAATCTGCTCGCCAGAGTTTTCACATGCAGATGACCAGATAATCTGCTTGGGCATCCCCTGCAAAATGCCTTCGACACTACAACTGGAGTGAGAAAGCAATTCGCAGGAAGAAAACAGGCCCCGGGTACCATAGACAGATGTTGATGTTGATGTTGACGTTGACGTTGACGTTGACGTTGACGTTGACGTTGACTTTGATGTTGATGTTGATGTTGATGATGTTGATGTTGATGTTTGGGAATGATGAGAAGCTGTTTGTACGAGGCCAATTACTTCGTAGGTCTACACACAACTTCCATGACGAAACTGAAGTTGTTACCAAGAAGAAAAATTTAAGAAGCCGGGAAGGCTGCAAAAAAAAAAAAAAAAAAAAAAAAATCCCTTTTCTATGTGGCGCCATCTGCCATTTGACACCAATGAACCTCTTCCTCCGATATAAATTCTGCCCTTAGGGTTTCCCACACTCATTTTGGTCTTGCTCTTCCGTCTTGCTCTTCACTGCGCTCTTTTGCTTCCATCTTGACCGATTCTCTCAAAACTCGCCTTCCTTCTTTGTTTCTCCCTGACACCGCAAGCTCCGCTCATCTTGATCTTCCTGTCCAACTTCTTTACAGTATGGAGACCCTCAAGACCCAAAACCTAGACCCGCCGGCCATCAAACTTTTTTCAGAGGGCTGGGTTGTTGGAATTTTATCGTCTCAAATGGCCAGTTTTGGAAGTTGTAGAAATTCAAGATTTTGTCAAATTTTACTGCGCCACAAACAACAGGATCTTCACCAAAATTGCTAGAACACTGTTACCCTTGATGCAGTTCTTTTTCATAGAGCTTTTCACTTCTATCTTTTCACTGATTTCATCTCCCCTGGTGAGATACCTAAACAAGATATCTCAAATTTTCCTGCTCCTCCACTCGCGGGGCGAGTCTTTTTTTCAACATTCCCTCCTCCAGTTAACACCCTGGCTTAGGTCATATTTCGCAAGATTGACAGGCAGCCAGTTAAAAACACTCAGCTTACCAAGCTCATTTTTTTATATGGTGGTTCTAGATGCGCACATTGATAAGCCCATCAATTGGGCCCTGCTCTTGCAACACTGGATGGCAAACGCCATTAAAGACATCTAATCCCTTCTGCCTGAAGCCGGTATCGAGCCCTGCCACTTTGGAGGGCACTTTCAGCAGATCATCAACACTGTCAAAGGCCTCCCATCAATCTTTCATGGACCTCAGCAGAGTGCTACTGCTGATTTACACGAACGGCACTTCGTCTCTGGCTCCAAGCCTCCCCCGAAGATAGTCACCCAAGAGGAGTCGTCGGTACCTAAAAATGTCGAGGAAGAGCCCATTTGTGACACCAATACACTAGATACCGGGGATGTGGCAAAAGCACAGAATTCAAAGAAGCGTCGTCGTTCTTCAAAGCCTCCGAAGGGTAGCAAAAAGGAACCAAAGAAGAAAAAACAAAAAAGGCAGGGGGAAAGACTGTTGCAGAAGTACTCGATGAGCATGAAGAAATTGTCGTCTCGGCCTCGTGCTGCCATCCTACAGATGAGGATCGCACTCCTTCGGTTTCCACCACTCACAAAGCCACCAAGGAGGACTTGCAACATACTGGGGAGTCTGGCAAGCCTACTGAAGCGGCAAATCCGTCGAAGCTCCAGACCCAACCTCTTCCAGCATATGTGGATTTGGACCCGCCAGTATCTCAATCCGCCACATCTTCTGTTGCTGCCGTCACCCAACTCTTCCATGAAGATCAGCTCTGGATGCAAAGCCTGCAAACCTAGTGGGGTTTCCAACTGTTGAAAAATAAAGAGGCAAAACTTAATGAAAAGGAGCTCGAGCGAAATTCTTCAGAAAATCAAATGCTCAATTTAACCTTCACAACTCCAGCCAACTCATCAACAAGTTGCAGGCTGATTGCGAGAAAAAGGAACAACGGACTGTGACACTCGGGGTGCAGCAAGCAGCACATGAAGAGACGGTCCGCCAAATGCATATAGTCAGGCCTTATTCCTGTTGAAATATGACGCTTTGAACAGAGAGCTCGAGGCGGTCAATGCAAAACTTCAGAGTAAAACCGATGCTTATACCGCTCAGCTCAACATTTGCATGGACACTATCAATAAGAAGATCGCCCGTGCAAATGAACTTGAAGATCAATTGACCACAAAAGTGGCTGGTCTTCAACACAGGTTGCCGAGCGGGAATCCTTTTTGACGGCCCTCACGACCGACCTTGCAGAATCACAAGCCAACGTTGCTGAGTTGCAGAAGTCCCTTCTGGAAAAGGTACCTACTGGCACAATGCCCAATGCCATCCATGATGATCTACAGGCCAGGTATGAAACCCTTAATTCAACCGCTAAAGCCAAGATTCACGGTCTTCAGACGGACTTGGATCATCAAATTCATATGGTTGAGGATTATGTGTCTACAAATAATGAGTATGGTATTTAGGACCACAGGGCCTGCTACAATACATGGAAGACTGCATTTGAGCTGGCTCAAACACAAGAGCTTCTTTCCAGCCTTGCCAATCCTTTGTTCTAAACAAATTATCGCACTTCAGTTTACAAGGCTGCCAAAGACAGAATCCAGATGTTGCTACCAGATTGGCTCCACATGACCTGAGACCACGCATTTCAACTAACAAATGTCCGCGAGCTGTTATGGCACAAATTTCTATCCAATACCATACATCCTATCTTCAACTATAGGATATTGCCAAGGCTATTCAACAAGAAGACCCACAATGGGCAATTTGGTCCCCGATTTCGATACACCCCCTGGTGCCTCTCTTCTGATGGAAGAAGTTATGCCATAAGTACAATCTCATTGAGATGTTGCTCATCAACAATCTGTGTCTCCCTGCTCCAGTCTCGACACGATGTTAAGGTAACACGAACATGCCACTGGGTGCTACCTCCTTTGATGTCATGAAGGACTGGCGAGAGCCCTTCTATGCCCATAGAGATATCCAAGCAGTCTGGCGGCAATTCCTGCCCCCATTAGAGACGACCCGCGCTTTGATCCCAGATTTGTTCGCCGACAGCCATGGGCACCGGAACAAATGCTTGGCGGATCCCAAAATTGGATATATATCCCAAATCTGCTAGGCTAGGGATCTTGTGCAACCATCATGCCTTCCTTGGAGCATTTTGCCACTCGTGCAACGCAGTCACCAGACCCCGATGTCTACCAAAAGTGCCTTGCTATACATGATCTCTTGCGGCAATTGGAAGTCAGTGATTATCAGCTCTTTCACTTCAATCCTAATGCGGATGACTCCAAGTATGGCATCAAGGATCTGCTCCTCAGCAAGTGTCGGGAAGTCCCTACCCTTGTACACGAACTTCTTGAAGAGATGCTGCGCACAGACTTTCTTATTTGCACCAGCAAGGCCACTGCACATCTCACGAACCCGGGGGTTCCCTCAAGGCACCGGCACATTAACGCTTAGCATGAACACCCGGTGCAGCCTCATACTGAGTCTGCACATGTTGCAAGTCTCCCATCTGCCTCATGGCCTCCTCCAGAGTAGACTCCCCCTCTTTTCAAAGAACTCGGCTATCTTCGGGGAGGGGGGGGGGGATGTGGTGTTAACATTGACCCCCAGTCAATGTTATACAAAGGCAACACCAAGATATCCACCCGACGCGCATAGGCACGACCCAGGGCATGGGAAGCAGTACGCTACGAACTTCTAAAAGCTGCTTTGCACTCGACCAGTAGCACGGGGGAGGGGGGGGTCCGCAGTTCTGGGCACGATCTTGGCCACTACCACAGGCAGTTAGAGGTCACTATCACTGCCATTGTTTTCTATTATCCACCAATAATGACCTCAGAAAGTTACAACAACTTTGCCTAGTGGGCATGAGGTCACAATTATCAGGCCAAGGCCCTGCTGCCTATAAAGGGTCCCCATTCAGATTAAAGAAGGGTCCAAATTTTGAGCGCCCTTAGTTACCACCGCCTTGATCCACTTTATTCCGCCTTCTGATTATCTGTTGTTCTTGATATCTTGTCATGAGTATATGAGTTTTTCATTACTCGCCTGTACTTACTCCGTTCGGAGTTTATATGAATTTGATTACCTTCCTGAGATTTACTAAAGTATCATATGATTTATGAATTGTGCAAAGTTCTTGAGTCCCAAATTTTACTTAGTGTGCAGAGTTTTTATAAGAGTTTCAAAAATTGTTTGATTCATGTGCCTTAGTTGCAATATTTCATTCATTTGTTCTGAAATCCCGTGCGACACTTAGCAGGCAGATCCCTTGAGCATCAAAGATCACTGAAACTAGTGAATCTGCTCCAGGTCCATCTACCCAAACCCTGGCCACTTAACATCCTATCTTGTTTCCTTTCAGGGTGTGCTAGGTGAAGGATGTCCTCAAGCTGTTGCATGTAGGTTTCCATGCTAGAGACACGTTGTTCTCCTGCAGCCAGTTGCCCTTTAAGCAATTTGGGTGTGGAGGCCTGCATCTCCTCTGTCAAACCAGCAATTCAAGCCGTGTTGCTCTCCGTCATCGCTTGAACTGTTTCCAGTGCTCCTCAGGTGTCTGGTATGGTGGCATTGATGCACAGGTGCGACTTGACATCAGGCATTGATGCCTGACGAGCCGTTTGTTGCACGAGACTTTGTTTGCGCCTCCCTTTTGAGTGTGAACCTATCAACTTTCCCCATGTATCTTGTTTGTGGTTGGGGATCACATCTATGTACATTCTCTCAAGAAAAGTTTCATTGCCATGTTAGCCCTAGGTAGAGGGGACTATGTGTCAGCGCCATCCACATCCCTATCAATGGGGTGGGGTGGAGGCACTCCGGGCTCGTCTGGCTCCTCTATCACTAGGGTTGCTATGGTTAGAGTATTACCCTATAGACGCTTGTCTGAAAGCCTCCAAGCACTATGATCACACCTATCTCTGTCCCCGTACAGACTCCTGTCTAAAAGCTTCAAAGTGTAAAAATGATGTGTAGCCTTTTTCACCTTTCAGACACCCGTCTGAATGTTCCCAAGCTTGCTTGGCCTCTATTACCTTACAGACACCCATCTAGGAACCTCCAAGTATACTTGAATCACTAGCAGTCTCTCCTATATTACTTCCTAGACACCCGTCTGTAAGCCTCCTGATGCAAGAAGTGTGAAAGCCTCCTAGTATCAGAATGACATGTAGCCTTTATCTCCGTACTGACGCTTGTCTGAAAGCCTCCAAGTATCAGAATGACATGTAGCCTTCATCTCCTCACAGACGCTTGTCTGAAAGCCTCCAAGTATCAGAATCTTGTGCAACCATGGTCACCTTACAGATGCCTGTCTGAATGTCTGCAATTGCCAGAATCACGCACAGCCTTTATTGTCTTATAAACACACGTCTGAAGGTCTGCAAATGTGAGATTCACGTGCAGTCTCTATCATCTCACGGACACTCATGTTGCCTTAAAGCCTCCATCATGCAAATGCCTGAATCCCAAGCAATTGGATAGTAGTAAACCCTTTGAAAGTTGCCTAGAAAAGCAGAGCTCCTAGGCCCTTGAAATCAGATGAATTTGTTGTTTTCCCTTTCAAATATTGGCCAAGCAAGTGCGAATTATATGCTGAATTAGCACAGAACAGGCTTTCCAACTTACGAATTTCATCCAAAATAGAGATGTATATCAATAGCTATAAAGAAAAGTATGCATTGCTGAATAAGCAAGGAATTGAAAACCCTAAGACCAGGCTGGAAATCTATTGTTTTTGCTCAAAAATCTTCGCCAAACATGTACAAATATTATACTGCTGGAATTATGATCAAACAAGCCTTTCAAAGATACAAATTTCAAGCGAAACAGAGCTGTAGACCAATAATTATGAAAAAAAAATATGCAGTGCTCAATAACTAAAAGAACTGAGAACCCAAACCCCAGGCTAGAGTCCGCTGCTTTTGCTCAGGAATCTTGGCCAATCATAAGAAAGTCAAATAGCATATCATGGGGTCCTGAGAGCCTTTTAATGGTGCAAATTTCATAAAGAATAGAGTTACAGAAAGTTAGTTATGAACAAAAATGTAACACCGACCTGGGAGTGGCGATGCAGGCCAGAAAGCCACCACTTTGCAGTCGAAACCTTATTCAAACACATGCAAATGACATACTAATAGAAAGATATCTAGGGGAGCTTTTTGATGCAATAAATTCCAATTGAAACAGAGTTCGAGAACTCCAGTTATGCACGAAAATCCTTGAAACCAGATGAATTTGTTGTTTCCCCTTTCAAATCTTGGCCAAACAAGTGCGAATTATATGTTCATGGAATTAGCACGGAACAAGCTTTCCAACTTATGAATTTCATCTAAAATAGAGATGCATATCAATAGCTATAAAGAAAAGTATTCATTGCTGAATAAGCAAGGAATTGAAAACCTTAAGACCAGGGTGGAAATCTGCTGTTTTTGCTCAAAAATATTTGCCAAACACGTACAAATCTTATACTGCTGGAATTATCACCAAACAAATCTTTCAAGGATACGAAATTTCAAGCAAAACAGAGCTGTAGACGAATAGTTATGAAGAAAAATATGCAGTGCTCAATAACTAAAAGAACTGAGAATCCAAACCCTAGGCTAGAGTCCGCTGCTTTTGCTCAGGAATCTTGACCAATCATAAGAAAGTCAAATAGCATATCATGGGGTCCTGAGAGCCTTTTAATGGTGCAAATTTCATAAAGAATAGGGTTACAGAAAGTTAGTTATGGACAAAAATGTAACACCGACCTGGGAGTGGAGATGTAGGCCGAAAATCTACCACTTTGCAGTCGAAACCTTATTCAAACACATGAAAATGATATATTAATAAAAAGATATCTGAGGGAGCTTTTTGATGCAACAAATTTCAGCTGAAACAGAGTTCGAGATCTCCAGTTATGAGCGAAAACGCGTGACCGACACCTGGGTTTCAGAGCGCCTAGGGTTTAGCTAGAATTGTATGCAGAGGTAAGATGCCAAGTGAAACGTGATGGCTATTAAGAAGCTTTTTAAGGCTGGCCTTGGATCCAGAAGTGGTGCACATGATGATCATGACTTCTCTATAGAGGTTCGATCATTTGGCAAAATAAGGCATGGAAATCTTGTCAAGTTGTTCGGTTTTTGCTGAAATGATGATCAAACCTGCTCCTTGATGTATACATGCCTTAATGGGATACCTGCTACATGGCCTGCTTGATTCGATCCTAGATATAAAATTGCCTTACAAGCTGCCAATGGTCTCTGCATTTTGTACCATGACTGCAATTGTAGAATCAACAACAGAGACGTGACATCTAATATAATATACTCTTGTACTAGGAATTCAAAGATTTTGGTCTTGTAGTTTTTGAAATAGTGATAATATTCTTGGCTAGATAGGGTTTTGTCCATTGTCTTTCAAATTTGGATTTGATGTAGATCATGCCATCACAAATAAATCCTTCCATGATCTTTGTTCCTATCATTGATTTTGCTTTATTTGCATTATGTTTTATAAATGAGTACTTCAATACAACGTTTTGTTGCTTCATTATATGTTCACTTCGCGCCTGGAACTCACAAACATTCTTTGCACAACACAAGTTAGTATTGATGTCACATTATTTGATTCATGTTATATGTTTTTCTTTGATGGTGTTAAGATTTGGCCATATTATGTGCATGATCTCATGGAATTTCAAAGAGACAAAAGTTTCTCTCCATTCAAATCCATAAGCATCATGAAGCTATTGCATGACGAAATTAATCAATTACTTCAGACTTGTACCATCAACAAGGTGATGGATCAAACACACTAATGAACTGTAGTGCAATTGTGTAGAAAAAAAGATTCATTTTTGACCCCAAATTTCGACATTTTTGGCTTATTTTAATAAAAAAGGAACAAAAACAAACCTTTGCACATTGAAGATACCAATTTTTTGAGAGCAACAAACAATTGTGGTCAAAGTAAAAAACAAAAGTTTGCACTTTCTTAGTACTCTGAATGCAAAGTATATTGCACATGGCCTATGCGCGCATACACGGAGACACATTAGTACAAACATAAAGAAGCATTTTTAAGTCACGAAAATACAACTTTCATATTATCAGTAAACAAGGTTACAAAGGCTTTTAGGGACAAGCTTCAATTTTTTAAACATCAGTTTGTCTATACGCGCATAGACATGGACAATTAGTTTTAGATACCATAGGGTGGCAAATGCAAGTCAAATAATATAAATAATAAATGTTTTTATACTCGATCACAATAAACATTTTTAAAGGTCCATAGGAACATCCTTTGGAGCAAGTTCCTCTTCAGATTCCTCTTCAAGATCGACGGTTTTAAGGGTGTTATCAGGTGGATCTTCATGTGTATCTGAAGCATTCTTCTCCTCTTGAACTTTTCGATCATCTTCGGGGAGGAGGTCGACATAATCTGCAGCATCATTCGTGTTTCCAGTAGCAGGCATCTGTGGCTCGGAACTGCTTGCATTCGCTTCACCAACATCCCCTTTCAAACCAACTTCTTGTTTCTCATCAGGCAAGTTCTGTAAAGAACATATCCTGGATGCTATAAAATTCATAGAATCATTATCATATTCAATTGCCATGCAATTACGACCCTTCTTCATAACACAAGCCAGGGTTGTACTAGAGCCTGAAAAATCATCTACTACCCAATCTCCTGGCGGTAAAAACATTTCTAGGAGAGTGTTTATTAGACGTGAGGCTTTTGATAAGGATTAACAATGCACCCCTAGTGAACTGGGTCCGTTAGCTTTTGTTTCACCGCGGGGCAAAGGATGGCATTGCGCAAGTCCATACCAGTTCTATTGTAGTACATGATGTTTCTTTGACCAGTTGTAATGTGATACCCAACATGTATCTGTTCAAACACATTCACTAGACGAGCACCCCTGCCATTACCCCGAACATTGGTCTTCAACCTATAAAGCAGTGTAACAACTTAGATAAGAGATGCTGGCAGGTGGTCAAAAGAAAAACGTACCATATGGCAGGCTCGTAACCAGGGTTACAGTGTTCTCACGGTGTGGCTAGAACCATGCCAGCCTGGTTAGTGGAGTGAAACCGGAAACATTTATCTTCACACATTTTCTTTGGTAAACTTGGTAGATGCAGTTTTGTCCAAACATATCAAATTTTTTAAATTCTGAAGGCACAATAGCCTCCTCGACTTCTTGAACCTTTTCAACTTCGCTCTCTCTTCTTTAACAAGCCTGATCATACTCAAAAATCCTGGTGGCACTGGGTTCTTCTTTTTTTGTAACGTAGTACACGCAATCATAAAAGGAATAAACGTTATGCGCTCATAGACAAGAATAAAGCTATGCTCTGCACGCACAGCAAAACTGCAATCACATTGCTATGCGCGCATAGCACAAAACAACAAAGTTTGTGGCCTTGCTTTTGGCTCTGCGCGCGTAGCATATTGTGGAAAAACAGAAAGGACAACTTACCTAGTTTGTGAAGTTTGAAGCAACTGGTTAATCTTCTCATCTGAGGACCATGTCGGGTACAGATGTTGAACTTTCTCTCAGGTATCACAGTATAAGTGGATCATGAGTTGTTGCTGACAAATGACACAATCCTTTTGGCTGCCAGCAAAAACAAAATATTAGACCAAGACAAACACATGCTAGCAAAAAGAATATTGTGCTTTATCAAATGTATACAATGGAAACATAGGTTTAAATTTCAATTATTTAGACTCTTCTACTTAACTTCATCAAAGGGCTTTATATAAGAAGTTATGCATTGCTTTGGCCATTACGTTCTCCTATCTTTCGTTAGCCCTTTTATAGGGCAACCCTTTGTGTGACAGCACCATGTTTTTTTTTTATATACTTTAGGTTCGCAATGAGGGTGTTGATGTTTCTTGCGGGTTGTTCGTCATGATTCCTTACAATCTTTAGTTTGCATGACAGGTTTTCGCCATCAAGTTAATAGATATTCACAAAGTTTGTAAATCTTTTCTATTTGTTGAAGCTCTTGTGCACGTGTTTTTGTTGTGTTGCAAGGCTCAGATCTCCAGTTTTGTGAAGTTTTTCGAGGTCTTGTGACTATGCTTAACTATTGTATAGATAAGCTTGGCAAATGCTTGCTGTCGCATTCGGTATATAGGAATTGATGCCTATTCTGGCATTGTATTGTTGTTCCTAGAAATCTTGTGGTAAGTTTCAACACCGTTATTTTTCAAGACTTCCATTATGTCGTCATTCATTCTCTAAGAAATGTTTCAAAAGCAAGGCTATTAGTGTACATCAACAATAAGTAATCATTCTTGATATTGATACTCAATTTCTGGACTGAAATGGATGGCGTCCTCTGCTTTTGTAGGATTTGAACCCATTTGCTTTTGTAGGATTTGAAACCATTTGCTGGGTTCTCACATCCAAGATTTTTCCCTTATATTTGAGAGCTGAGTCTATGAGATCAGGTATTGTTGTAAACAGAGTTATAGTAGAATTGTTGTGGAGCTGAAAACAAAATTGGTTGAGGATTGTACCAATATGTTTACTGTTCTCCTTTATTGTGCTTTTGGAATGTGTGATTTTGTAATTTCTTGGATGTGAAGCGTTCACTTAATATAAAAAAGCTTCTGAGATTGCCAACACACAGGCAGAATTATCGGTTTTTTCTTTTTTTCAATGCCTACTATACCTGCCATATAGCACAATTTGGAAGTCTTCTAAAATTACAACCCCCAAACTTTACCACTTTGGGTACACCCATCATATATACAAAACAGAATATCAATTAAAGGCAGCTCAACTATCTATCAATTTAAATAATATGCACTCAAAGCCTCCTAAGGTTATCAAGACGAGCTTGGAGATCACTATCAATTCCAGAATCATCTCCTGAGGCACCTGTTGCTTGTGGCACCCTGGCGCTTGTTGATTCTGCTGGTGCAGCAGCCTTATTTGCAGGGGCATGGACGAGCTGCATAGAATGATGAAATCAGAAGGTTATACTCTTTATGAAAACTTACAAAATATACCTGTTGATCAAGGTCAATCCCAATTTCATCCAGGACTTGGTTGACCAGCTCGTCAGTTTCTTCCTCTTCTTCATCACCTTCCAAAGCATCATCAATGGCATCTTCCATTACCTCCGTTGTCATTTCCATTCTCTCATTCTGTTTTGCAAACTCTTGCATGATTTTCTGCAGTGCTGGTAGATTTAACTGCCTATTCATTTGGCCCATTGCTTTTGTGACACCCTTCATTGCATCACCCATCGCTTGAGTTGACTTTAGAGTCTGCACGTAACGCATGCCTTTAGATGTCAGAATGACCTACTATATTTGCCATTCATAAAGAAATAGCGCCAGCAAAATAATTGCTGGCCATGAATAATTGCAGTGGATTGAATACGTGACTAAATTACTGGCTATCATAAAAGTAGAAACTGGCTTTCAATACTAACATAGATGCAGAGCCAAGCCTGATTAAGCACATCATCCTACTAATAAACAGCGTGATGAACAAAGTCCCTTTTTTCCAGATTAGTTTGTTTACATAATTCTACAAAACTTTGTACTGGACGTGGTCCCATGTTTCTTATCCTGGACTACAACAATAATCAACTCTAATGAAGGTCACCTAAATGTTGAGATTGAGTCACTGTTGTGTTTGGGACGAATTAAAAAGTCTTTGGTGCTCTAGCGGTTCACGAATAGGTTCGAAATGTCATGGATCAGGAGAAAGTGATTGAATTATATGGTTTGGTGATTTAAAGTAGCAGTTTTGTTAAACTGCTGCACAACATGGAAATAGTCCCCAAGATGCACAAAAAGAAGAGAAAATAATTTTGCAATCCTGTGGCCTTGTGTTATTGAAGTTACTTATTACCCTTTTTTCATGGAATTCAATGGAGGCATCATTCCCATTCTACAACTCTTTCATGACCATTTACCTCCCAGTCCTATCATTAAGGTAACAGACAGTATAATGGAAACTGTTATGTGGAATGGCCATGGGGATTGCATTCCCGCATGGCCTGATGCCACAACAGTGACTGCTTAAATCGGGTCCACATCGTCATGGGCGGAAATCATGCCCTGAAGAATTCGTTGAAGACTGAAACCATTCAGAATAAAGATCCGTGCACAAATCTTGCATGCAAAATTTTAGCAAGCAAAGTCCTGCACAGATGCGGCATCTAGAAACCAAGCAGTTGATCCAAAAAATGCATTTCGTCATAATCCTTTGTGAACCCACCTGCTATAGCAGGTACACTTCAGAATGGTCAAGCTCGTGTCCATTCTGTGATGCAAGAATGGCGAGCCGATGTGCAAGAATGCACAGCCGGCGTCCATGACGTTCAGGTTGCATAAGACACATACTAACTGAAGTCATGTCTAGTTTGAATGATTTTTAAGCTATTGTACTTCTGCACTCTTTGTTTTTCCCAAATCTACCTCTATGGCACCTGAAATAAGAATAAATACCTGAATACGCAATGACACCCCTTGCAGTTGGGATTTCAGTCCATAAAACTTTGTAATTTGATGGCGGGTTCGAATAAGATCTTTTGCCATCACTTTAACAGCACCCTAAAATAAACCAGATTAAAACTATTGGTATGATGGGAATGATATTAAAAGAAATAAAGTATAGAACATTGTAGTAAAAGCTATGAGAGCCTCCATGGTTGTATACGACCAGATAATATAGTAGTACCCTTTAACCTGTAAAACAGGAGACTATACTCTTCTCCTAACTTTAGTCATTGAATGTACAGTGTGCCTATTTCTGATCCGCAGACCCCAATAGTTGGGGAAGGAATGTCAGAGGCAACAAAATCGATTTCATAGAAACTAAAGTATTCTTCTCAAAGTTGCATTAAACCCCGTCCATGGGATGCTTCCAGCTCATTGCATCCCATATAGAAAAGTGAATTCAGCCACCAAATGAACCTTCAACATGATGTTGACGAAAGTGAAGTTCAGGAAATTCTTAGTATCAACTAGTCAAGAACACAATAGATTTGTTAAAGAAGGCAAAATTATGGTGCAGCTAAAATAGAATGAAAAGATGGGGGCACGGGAGTCGTTGCATTTGTGGCATTTGCACGCCAGCAGTATTTAATACCAATCTCAGCAAGCTTACAAGCTAGCAAGAAAAACCTTATCCAACCCTGTTGTGCACCTTCAAATTGGTGGGAGACATCATTTGGAGTGCTGTGTTGAAGGTGCAGATGGAAGCAATAGAAACACTGATGATGACGCGTAGTAGGTCTATTCTCCAGTTCTGTCCATTATCAACTGCCCAAGTATATATTCCAAATTATATCCAAAGCATTCAATGTAAGCAAAGTATGGAAGAGAGTGATTTTGATAATCTGATTGCACGATGGATATCTGGAACATAAGCACCATTTGCAATTTCTCAAAGCCAAAACATATACCATGAATCCTAAATTTAAGATACGATCCATTTGCTAGTTTAATCACACTGACTGATCATGCTATGCTATTAGTGCTATGTAGGTAATAATCCTATAGAAAAAATCATCGTAAACAATATGAAACTCCTAGAATCTAAATGGCTCCAGTTGTCAAATTAGGTTAAAACAGTATGCCAAACTTACCATTTGCCCTTGCTTTGCAGTTTTTTTAATTTCTGCAATAAGTTTCTTCTCTTGCGTTTGCAAGCCCTGGCGCTCTCTTTCAATGTCCCGTATAGATCGGTCCAGCATTCGCTTGTTCTCCCTAAGAAGCTCTGTTGAAATAAAGCTAAGATATGGCATAATTCTGCATTTTAAAGTGGGCAACTAAACAGCTAACTATATCAAACAAATTTAAGCATCCGATGCATACCTGCTGGTGTTTTTTTCTTGCCAAAAAGGAAACTCATCTTAAAAAGATCAAATTGGCTCACCAAATAGAAATGAAAAACAGAGATGGGTTTAAGAAATCTTTTTGGTCAATAAGAGCACTGCATTCTAATGAGAATTAGAAAAGGAAAATCCCTAACTATAAGTTGACAGCAGAAACAGAGAATTGAAGAAGCCCAGCAAATGGTCCGCAAAGGGCTACGCGGCAAAAAGAATAAGCCAAATCGTGAAGGTTCCGGCAGAGAAGGAAAGAGGAAAGAGAGCGCAGCGCTTTAAAAATTGTTTTTAGCTTAAAAATTGTTTCTTTTCTTCTTTTTTTTGCTTAATAGCGGGTTTTTGGGTTGGACGGCCGAGATGGGTCTAGGGGCCTGGCTAGACGGTCCAAATGATTTGCCCAGCTCCATTAGGGAGCGTTAGAGATTGTGTTGGCTGCCCTCGATTAGCGTTAGGTAGGCTTTCTCTATTTCACACCTCCATCGTCGTCAAGCTCCGGTATGGCGTATTCCAGCTATGGCACCTTCAAGCTCCAGCTATGCCGTTTTTAAGCTCCAGCTATGGCGTTTTCAATTTTGAAGTAGAAAGTGTTCTGGCATAGCTATTCAGTCTTGAAAGCTCAAACTCTGCACCCGAAATCTAAGCCAATAGCAAATCATAGCTAGGGTTTTTATGAAAACCGGTTACTATCTGGGCATACAGAGGAGCAACTTTGAAGGTGCGGATCTGCCATTTTCTCTTTTATGTAATCTCCAGCCGCATGATGCAGCCCATGGACGAATTTTTTGGCTCTGCGCTCGTATGTTTCCCTGCCCCATCCCCCCTCCCCCCCCTTTCTTTGCCATATTATCCTTCTTGTTTTGAAGGCAGAGTGTGTTTAAAATGCTCTCTTCTTCTGGACCTTCTATGAGGAAACTACCTTCTCAACACCACTTTGGCCATAGGTGTATGGCAAATGCCAAGATCCCACTCCATAGCTCTGCAAATGAAGATTTTATGTGTCACAACGTGGTGCAGGGCAATTCACAATGCGAAAGCACATTTTGCCCTTTCTCCTGGCTTTTTCCTCTTAAAAATTGCAACCTTATGTCCCAACATGATCAGGGTGAATGCACTGGTGAGTAGGTTCAGGCCAGGGGTGAGTCCTCTTTGCCCTTGTTGTGGCCTTCATCTTGAGTCAATGGAGCATTGTCTGGTCCTCTGTCCCCACCTACGGGCTGCCTGGGATTGGATACAGGCTTTGTTCCAGGTTCGGTTGACTAGCCAGCAGCTGCTGCTTCATGTGTATCCAGCTGCTTGGCCCCTTCTGAAGAAACAAGCCTTGCATTTGTGTGTGGCTTGGCTGGTATGGCTGATCTAGAAGCGGCGGCGATTGTGGATCTTTCAGGGGCTCCAGGAGCCTTCGGCTTCTCTCGTTCCCTGTCTCAGGTATAAATTATTTCAGAGCTTCTTGGTATTCCCAGGACTGGCGGAACGGAAATTCGCCATTTGGCGGGACTTCCTGGGCATTGTAGATGATGATGGGTGCTTTGTGCAGCAGTAGTTGTAGACTCTTGTCAGCAGGACATGATGGAGTGTTGGGGTATCACTGTCTCTTTGGGGCAGTTCACTTTCCTCTTCACTTGCTTTGTAAGATTATCATTCTTTTAATTTAATGAGATTTAAGTTCTTTAACATGAGTATGGCTCTCACATTGTGATAGAAATATAATTTAATAATATGCTAGTAAGTAATGGGTGCCCGGGGTTGCTGGGTTTTAGTAGTGTGTTTGTTTATACTTGATCCTCTTAGGGTTCCCTTAGATTCCGGTTAATCCTTTCTTTGATTCCCTTTGATTCCATTGTCTTCTTCTTTAGATGTCATATTCCCTTAAATCCCTATGGGATGCTACCATTTGGTATGATGTAAAAAGCTGGAATGGGCCCATGGTAGAGCGCTCGAGTATTCGATCCATGAATGTGCCTGTGGGGCATTCCCGAGACACTGGCATAAATAGGTAGAAGCGACTACTCATAAAAGTCTAGACGGTTTTGCCCAGTTGGTTAAGGGCATGTCAGTTAGGAATGTTACAATTGGTATCAGAGTAGGTCTCGAGATCGAGTCTCCATGGGTGCCTTGGTAACCTTGGTAACCACCCAGTAAGTGGTATACTGGTTAAGTCATTGTCTTGGATGCTCAAGCACGAGCATAGTTCTAGTGGGAGAGATTGTAACGGGCCCATGGTAGACCGCTCGAGTATTCGATCTTTCAATGTGTCTGTCGGGCATTCCCGAGACACCAGCATAAATGGGTAGAAGCGACTACTCATAAACGTCTAGACGGTTTTGCCCATTTGGTTAAGGGCATGTCGATTAGGAACGTTACAGAAGTCCTACCTACCTACCTACCCACCCACGTATCTATCTATGTGACTTGTAACCTACAGCCTTTGAAATCCCCAATACCCTTATCCAGATAACTTGCCATTGTATATCATGCTCCACTGGGTTTTGATATAAGCTAATGAGCATTTGTCGGATTTTGCATAAACTCCAAAATTCCTACCACATTTTTTGCTGGCAAGCGAAAACTCGAACCCAAAAATAAGGATTTCAATCGAAATTAAGGAAACTAACCCCTTGTTTTTCAATGCCTGGTAACCTACCCATGAGATGCAAGAATAACTAGTAGTAATGCTACAAGGGAGAAGGGTCGAAAACCGACCTCGCGAGGTCAATTATTGACTACGGATTGACGGCCAGTCGATCTTGAACGTTGACTAGTAGTAATGGTCGTTCATCGACTGCAGCCCTCGATAATCGACATCTATCAGATCTTAGGTGGTACGTCTGCACGCGTGACTGGCTGACATGCTACGCTCGCAAGCTGACGTGTCAAGCCATGTCACATAAACGTCGATTATCGACACCGATTATATCTGACGTGGCCAGCCTGTGCCTGTGGCTAGCATACATGCCACGCTAGCAATCTGACAAGTTACGGTACGCCAACAGGACGTCGATAATCGATGGCACATGGATGAACCTCCACGCTGGCTGTCTAATTGGTACTGCCATGTCGTGCATCGTCGATAATTGGCAGATAACTTAATCCGACATTGCTATATCTACCTCGTGGCGTGCCGTCCAGCCACGTTGTCATTACGTGGCTCACCACATCCGCGTGGTCTCGATAATCGACGTCTCGTGGGATGATCACGTGGCGAGCTGACATAGGCATGTCCCCCCCTCCCCCCCAGTTGATGCCTCCGTGGTCGAAGTGTCGATTATCAATGTCTCCTCGACGATAATCAATGGTACTTTTCGCGGTAACTGAGAGCACCATTCATCTTCATCCCATTGTTCTTTTAGCCGATACTCTTCGGAGTTTTTGGCTCCGTGGGTGTGTTTTCTCTCTTGATAATAAGATCTTGCATTAACACTAAGTTTATGATGTTATTACCATCAATTTCTCACAAATATCGATTAAAACAAGATGTTCCTTGATTTTTCTAGGATGCTTTTGTTATTATTTGTTGTCTTGCACTTAAAGAACCTTTGAATGCACCTCTGATACCACTATTATGAACCAAATTTTTAGTCCCAAAAATTTCAATTCATATTCACATTAAACCATCAGACTACACAGAACAACAGCTGCCTCCCACGAGGCTATATACATGCAAGCTACGTATACAGATA
The DNA here is from genome assembly GCA_011763485.2 of Isoetes engelmannii. Taxonomy (NCBI): domain Eukaryota; kingdom Viridiplantae; phylum Streptophyta; class Lycopodiopsida; order Isoetales; family Isoetaceae; genus Isoetes; species Isoetes engelmannii. The sequence goes on along the minus strand of JAANSK020262493.1, from coordinate 1,614 downwards.
ACAAGTGTCAACACATCTACAAGGTAATCCTACCATTACTACTATACACACACGTAGTCCCGCCAGCTATCAGATAGCCTGCACATGACTCCACGTGTTAATAACATGCATAGAACATATCTAGTAGAGTAATCATTAGCAATGACTGACTGACAGTAAGAACACACATCTGGAATCCACCACACGCACATAGCATCTGCCACGCAGATGCACCCCGCCATATCTAGACAGTACGTCGTCTAGAACCCCCGTGCTAGTGGATCCAGTATAAGAGAGAAACTGCAAGCATCTTAAGAACCTAGATCACTAGACTGTTGGCTACATCCACCACTGTCCCATACCAGCGATAGATTTCACCTCACCAGTATCTAGCGGTTCTAAGTTAGACGAGCCACGCTCATCCACATAGCTACATAAAACTCTCTTGATAAGTACTCATCGTACTTATCCTAGTATCATAGAGATACCATGGCAACGGAGTACAACTCCATAGACATCCAAGTATGATTAGACTGTTGATACATATATGTCTGTGTCCCATACCACGTCCATATACTTCTCTCACCAATATATTGGAGTCCTTAAGGCAAGCATTTAGCTTTACCTCACATCACAGAAGGAATGAATTAATGAGAAGTTCTTGCCCGGTAGTAGATGCTGAAATAATACTGCTGCACACTAAGGTGCAGCCAGCATCATAGCCAACACCATACCTCGGTAATTAGCCCAAACCAAATCTACCAGTCTCTACAAGGAGTAGCCCAACGGAAGGTATCATTTCAAGGCAAGCCCTCGCTCACTCGGAGGACCTTTCCACAAGGATCATATTGGGGCTTCTTAATTCCAGGTAATCATTTAAGGCCTGCCTGTTACCGCAGCCCACCACTATGGCACCATAGTCCATTCGGATTCAACCAATGTCGTGGCTTACCTGAAGTTAAAGCACCCTCAGCTTGCTAGCAGAATCCTTGCACGATATTCCTTCCCGCTGAACAAGCCTGCTCCCTGAATCCGGCTTCTCCCTTCCTTCTGTTGTCCTTCCGGATTATCCAATCCGTAGTACTGTACAGACCGTCCTCTAGCCTGTTGTAATCCCCTGCCATCATGGCAGGTCAACGTGGCAAAGCCACATGGTCTGCAAGGGACGAGCTGGCCAAGCCCAATTCGCTGGCCCAAGCTAGCTCGAGCAGTTTGAGCTTACCTTCTGCCTTCACGCTGCTGTAACAGACTTCTGGGGTGGTGATAACCTCCTCGTTATCAACCACCTTCAATTTAATTCCATATCAAAAGGAATTGCCTTATGAAATCATGCACAGACGTACAACAACGACGACAGAGCATAGTTTCGGGGTAAACTCGGCATCCACACAGCCGGGCGCCACCCTTGAGAATATTCCCACCTTCGAGAACATTCTTTGGAACCAAATTAAGCCACTAGAATTTTTGTGACATTACCTTAGCTAATATCGCTTAATTAACAATTCTAGCAACTCACCTCCTAGTCTAAATTTCCATGGTGCACCTTGAAACTAGACTAGGCTACATGCGACCATAATAACTTAATGCCAACCACACCAAATTATTCAGTTAGCCCAATAACATGACATGTCAATA
>JAANSK020262482.1:0-12243 GCA_011763485.2 Isoetes engelmannii | reverse complement strand
CCCCCCCCCCCCCCCCCACTATAAAAAATAATAGAAGGAAGGAAGGTCTAAGATTTGAACTTGTATCTACAACATAGAAGTCTAACCACAGCTCACGAGTGGAAGAACAAGAAAACAAGGAAATATATGTAAAATTCAAATGTAAAACGCACCCACCTCGACAAGAATGTCCTACGATTGAAAGGAAGCAATTGCAAAGCAAACAGATGCCAAGATTGCTGCCGAGGAAAGAACCAAATGCCCTAACCGTTCAACCACTTACACAATGCTAGTTTTAAAACATCCTTAATTTAAGAAATTGAATAGACAAAATAATAGGCCTAGATACGGTCTAAAAATATAGTGGCAAAGGGATCTCCACAAATGGAATTCTCTGGTTTAGCAGCGTGGACCATACAAGCAGTAATTATGAGATTGACCGAAGCTGATACTTTTAACAAAATGCAAGGGAAAATAATTCACGAACATATAAAGCAGCATGATCGACTTACAAACCTTCTCCAGGCAAAATCCTCCTATGCTACCACCTTTCGGCAAATCCAGCTTAGCCAAAATGGTAGCTCAACCCTAACACGTTTGATCCTAATCTTCCAAAGCTTAAATCTTGGTGCCCCTAGAAATGAGATGTACCCTAGAGATGGGCTTTCTGCTACTACGCTCCTTTCTAAGGCAAAAACACATGAATCGTCTAAGGCGAACTCCATTGCAAAATTCATTGGACCATCTCATCTTATGCACAAGCACCATGAACCGCCAGATTGAATCCTCACGATCCCTAACACTGATCAACGGCAGCCAACAGATTGAATCCTCACGATCCATAACGCTGATCAACGGCAGCCAACACAACCCCTAATGCTGACTAACGTAGCTCCGCAAATGATCTCCACCATCCAATAAGCCCTCTAGATCGATCTCTAGCGTCCAACCAAAAGTCACACTATTGGCCCATTTGGGAAAGGGTTTGCCCTTTGGGTCATTTTATGTTTTTTGTTAGTAGATGGATTGTGCAAACGTCGTTTAAATAGCCCTAGGAACTATTTCATAGCCATGGATTGTGGAAACGTCATTTAAACAGCCGTGGGATGGATAGCCAATTCCAGACTGGCATGGATATCATTGTTACTCTTATATGGGCACTGTCATGAAGCTCTTACGAGTGTAAAAACTTATAGAAGCATCATTTGTCCCGTTTAGAATACATCAGCCAACTTCGTGCTGGAGCCAATTGCAATGGCTCAGTTTCCCATTTCACCAGGCCTGAATTTTTAACCCTGGTATTTCTTCCAGTATCCAAAGAGTTGTAGATCACACTGGACCTCCAGTTTATGCTGCAAAATGGCATTAACCATGGAAATCGAGCATGTTTCTCTGCGAGCATTCGCATCCAAATCCATTCAATATAATGTTTCTGATGTGGAGACAGCGTCTATGGCTACAAATATGGATGCTTTCACAAGCTATAGAATTACAAGTAAACAAAGCTATCGCCCATGTTACAAGAGCTTATTAGTACAAGTGCCAGTAACTTCGAGCTGTCATCCCAAGTAATATGGCAGTATCTTATGCATAACAGTCATAGGTATTCATGACTACATTGCAAAAAATAAGAAATGCAAATTAGATAGTCTACAAATCTTCTGACTGTAGCCAATATATATACATACATGGACAAACAACAAAAATGAAAGCAAATTCTGTTATTGAATTTTTTTGCTTACAGTACATGAGTCTTGCTCAGGTATACGTCTTCAAGAGCAATGAGAATGGCATTATTGTACAAATAAATCGTTAGTGGATGTATCATTTTTTGGCTATATGACAGTAGTAAGCCAAGAAATGAAACCAAGGCCATCAAACAGGGCAGTGTTTACCACCTAGACCTTGGAAAAAAATCCCTTTCAAATAATTTGAGAGGAGAACTAAAGCCTAAATCTGCTCGATTCTAAATCTGCTCGATTCAGAAGGCTTTGACCTCCTTCGCACTATTTTCATTGGGGGCTCTCTTTCACGTATAGTGGGGAAAACACTGCGACATTGAACTCGTGCACCATTAGTAAAGACCCAGGCAGCAAATGAAACACTGGCACATAGAGATAATTTCCACAACCATCCTAGTTTATGGTCCCCTCTTTGTAAGGTTTCCTCCTCTGTAGCTGCTTCTTGCAAACCATTGTGCTGTACAAAGACAGTTTTTCGTATTTCTGACTGATCCCTCCTTCCAAAACCATATGGCTCCTCACTATCAGAAGAGGATGCTTCCTGAGATGATGGTTCTTGACCATCTCCACTTGTACCTTCTTGGCACTGACTCCAATACAAATCATCCATTTCCCTACAAATCCTATATGCCTCAGAACATGAAGCTTCGGATGCTTCTTGAAGATCTTGGCTTCTTAACCTATCAAAGTGACTCCATTTATCCTCCTCCTCGCATACGGTAATCTCTTCTTCTTCTTCAATCTCGGAAATGGAATTAGAATAAAATCCACTAATGCTTTTATCCTCAAGATGGCGTTCCTTAGCACTAGAATAGAATGCTGATATAGTTTTACTCTCAGCGAAGCGTTCTTTCGCCATGGATATATAAATTACACAAAACCCTAATACTCAAAAGGGAAGGCGATTCAAATCATAGACCAAATCCACGAACTCCTACAAATAAAACTGTGAATTGTTATGCGGAAGAGAGTATCCAACCTCTAAGCGCCAGATCTGAGACACCGGAGACGAAAATTCCTGACCACAGAAGCAGATCGCCTTATCCTTGGCTTGGCTTGACCGGTAGCTGTGCTTTTTGGCAGAAGAGGCATGTAGGATAGAAATGGTCTGTACACGTGGAATGGTTAAAATCGCTCGTGGCCGCAACGGTTGATATTTAATGGTTTTAACCTTTAGGAGTTTAATACTATGTCCGTGGCAAAATAAAACAAGATGCTAAAGCATCAACGGGTTGCCCGGCGGATGCAAAATGACTATGAAAGAGTCGGAACAGTTCTGTAGAAGCATAACACCTATCTCATACAAAAATTGGCCGTGGAAATGAGGTTCAACTATGGAGACCAGTAAAAACACTCAAGACAAAAGCTAAAAAAAGGTCCTCAACTTGCCAAAGGCTCTCCTTTTCTGAATAGGTTATCTGTGAGAAGAGCTGGATCAATGGGTTTCTTCTTTCCGAAGAACTAAGAAGCGAAGTACCAGAACATAGCCATTCTAAGAACCCCACCCAGCATTTGGCCCATGCCTTGCTGCTGCTATGGAGCACGTCTCCCATCTGCTACTATCGGAGGTGCCATATTCCTTTGGTGTTTTGATTACATGCAGCTGCTAATCGAAGTTAACAAAAGAAAACTGAAGAGACTGTGTGGTCGAAAATAGCAGGCCGGGAGGGGGGGAGGGGAGGTTGTCATTTTTTGAGGAGTTGTGACTTGTTAAAGGATGATGACCAATCTACTCATCTTTAGTTTTGTAGGTCTAGAAATGGTTTTTACATGAGTTACTTTGAGCACTTTAAAATAAAGCAATATATAGCCAATAATGTGACATCCCCCGCTCGTATACGATGCTCCCATTGTATGCAAACTGGAGATCCCCTCCTAAAAAGCCTGGCTAGCTAACAAAAGGCCGTCCACCTAACATCAGACTCTTGATGGTGAGCAAGAGTCTACTTGAAATGAATGGACGTGTCATTCATCCCGTCATCCCTCGGGATCTACCTAGCTGCGGAAGCGCATGAATGTCAGTACAATAACCATCACACAACATAGCCACCTCAAAGAGTGGAATCACCATACATGATACATCATCACAAAGAACATAACATAACAACAACAGGGGAAATCCTACTCAAGGCTCAGACTCAGGCATGGACAAACGGCTTGGGTCTCCAGAAGTCAATGCAGACAGAATTCATGGCAATGGATTTGGCTGGCATAGAACATGGTCGTCGGGTTGTCCACTCCATCCGCCCCTCCTGTGCATACTTTGCAGATAGACTGATAAGTCTGGGGACCTGACCGTAGCCTGTCGGGTGCATAACCAGAGGCGCTACTCCTGGGTTGCATCTCCCCAGTTATGATGACGCGGGAAGGGACTTCTCCCTTCCAGAGAATACATGCCCATAACAGGCGAGCTAGAGGGCTACCACTGCCCGTATACGACTTGAACCCCATTGAAGGTGGCCGCGCCACACAAGAGATGTCGAGCCCGTACCAAGAGCCTCATGCAGTGCATACTAGTATTAGGCCTAACTCACAGCATTCCCCGGTAGGCCTTACACACCAGAGAGATCAACCGCTATGGTCAAGTTCCTCCTTATAAATCGGTTTGGCCCCTCCACCCACAACACAGGCGGGCTCTTATGCGCAAGCTGCATTTAGTTGGGAACTAATGTGGCTAATCTAGGAACATCAACTAGAAGGCTCTGGGTCTCTACCCCCCTTCCCAATACACAAAAGATGTGAAACAGAGATAACATCCATCACATCAAATGAACTGAAATACTGAGATCTAGTCTCTAACAGACTATGTTAGGTTCCTTCGTTAGAGGCTGAGATCTTGGGCTCTAGAGGTCCTCTAAAGCTAAGGAAGGATGCAAACTGGGCTTAATGCCAGTCGGGAAGCTGGCATTGCATAACACATCATCTACATACTAGATCCTCAGCTGGGCCCCATTCCCCTGAAGGCGTCCATCCTGCCGAGATGCTTGAGGGATGCCGAAATCGAGGGAGTAGGTGTGGAATGCAAGCTTCACTGTTCGCGAGAGGTCGGAATGGATCAAGAACAGCCGCAATGCGCGCTCTTGAGACTGGAATCCGAAAAGGAAAACTTTTAGGGCTCCAACCCCTTTTAGCCCCGTGAAACTAGGGCTAGGGTTTTGGACCCAATGGTCGATTGTCATGTGGCACTAGAGCGTATATTGACATATCCTATAGATATGTGCAATATAATGGGTTCAATGGTTGTGCCCCATGGGACAACTCTGACTAGATCGGGTACATGTCGATATACTCGATATGCACTAGTGACGTGGCAGTATAATATAGGTATTTATGTCGTATATTATCCTGGAACGTCACATTCTCCCCACCTTGAATTGATGTTGTCCCACGCATCAATCTGTCTGTATGTATGTCTGTCTGTCTGTCTGTCTGTCTGTCTGTCTGTCAGTCATTTAATATAGAAACAATTATAACTTCTTTAGTTCGGCTCAACATCTTCATCAGTTTCCTCAACTTCTTCATTAGCCTCCTCAGTGAAGTTGACTGAAGATGCTCTCCTATTGGAACCCCTTCCTCTCCCTCTTGTGTCAACATTTCCACAAAAACTTGCACCTCTGCCTCTTCCCATTGCATTAATCTTAGGGTTTGAACACTTGTGTGAGGTTCCCCTAGAATTTACGATATAAATAAGTATCTCCTAAGCTATGTCACCATACAAATCTACAATAGTAGACTTGTATGCACCTAGAAACAACTTCATGATTTCCTACCTCTTGCTCTTTCTTGCTACAGGAAAGGTCTAGGGTTGTTTTCTTGGAAGGAAGCAGAGTTCTTTTATCAGTATTTGCAAGTTTATTAGCAGGATATGAGATTTATTGAGACTGCCGAGCTAGGGATCTTATTGTGACAAGAACGATGCTCCCGTATCATGAACCACAGGTTGGTTGACTGGTACGTCCCGACAATGCAGCGTCTCCTTTGATTTCACATATGTAAGTAGATTTGTAGATCTGATCATAGTTTGAAGCACATGTGGTTTCTTTGAGGCATCTTTGAGCAGTGCGGGAGATTGCTCAAGTTAATCTTCATTTCTTTCCTCTTTATCTCTATTTTTGCAAGAGGTTTCTTTGGGTCTTCAAGATTTGTCTACGGATTGTGGAAAATAGGCACTTGACTCCTGTAGTACTTTGTTTAACTCAAAAGATGTTGATACTGTAGTACTAGTACTAGTTAGATGGAGGAAGAGGTTGAGAGAGGCTTATCACAGGAGCTTCAAATATAATTTTAAATTCATGTGAGATCCTAATGTACTTAATCTAAATCTGATCCACAAGGGATCTCTATGTTGTAATTCTTCCAATCTTTCAATACAAAAATTTCTTACTTTAAAAAACTTATATATACTTTGGCCAAAGCAAAGACATCTTGAAGGCTATTCGACCATGAAAACACGAAATTTCTAGGGCATTTGCCACAGCCCGCACTAGCAAAAATTTAACGAATCCATTAATAATAAGTCGTTTTGTTCCGTAATAAGTGATTTTGTTTTAAAACCAGTGAAATTTTATGTTGCAGCCTTTTTCGTCTGTACTGCTTTTGTCTATGAACCTAAGCTTTAAATCCACGCCAGGATAAGTAAACAAAGTAAATTATAGATGATTCCATAGCAGGTCTAGATCTTTTGATACTCGTTTCCAAGTCAAGTGGGCATTTTTGGAGTAGTATTGCCATCCTTATTCCAAGACAAGCGTGAGGTGTCACCAAGTGGCCTGCAAGTGATTTGAATTAACAATTTTGAAATCATCTTGCTCAAAAAGGTAAGTATACAAAAATCATTCTAACTTTTGATATGATGTATCATGAGTATATACCTTGGATACTTGTACAAAAGAACAAAGAACAGTATGGCCAGAAGGATGCTCAGTGCTCCAACCACAATATATGCAGCACCAAGAAAATAGTTCTTCCCCCCAATCCAAGTAGTAGTTGAAAGAACTAAGCTTTTCTTTCCTCCAAAGCTATATGTGTTGTATACATTGCTAACGTCAACAGAAATAAGGTCCCCTGGATCAAGATCCTGTTCAATTTTGCCCCACAATTTCCTAAAGTTTGGCAGTGCTGCAGTCCGCATCCACACAATCAGATCTTCATCTTCACTCAACTATTTGTTGTACAAACAAAAACATGAGCACACAATTTAAAACATGTAAGTGTTACAAGATGTTAGTGAGAATACACGCCAAAACATGTAAGTGACACAAGATGTTCATACATACCGGCTTGTTTGGATCTAGCTGAGCCCCTCCAATAAGGCTTCCATTCTGGCTTGAGGGTAGATTGTTTGGAAAGTTAGATGGATAAACATTCTTTCCAAATTTAGTTTCTCTGTCACTCTTCCAAGAAATGTTTGCTTTATTCACAGGAAGTGCCTGACCATTAAGCTGAAAAGAATACGTGTCATTAAACAAGCTCCATGCCACTAGTCCGCAAGGCACAATTAGTTGCCCATTTATTGTTTTTGCTGGATCACAGTTTGCAAGGCTTTTTGGTGATGCGGTTCCTTCGAGCAGTTGCAGATCACTTCGGCTCTTCACATATCTTCCGTACCAATGTAACAAAACAAAAAGCATTAGAGAACACGCTAAAAGAAACCTACCCTTGTGTATTGAGTAATATGGCTCATATATTGTACATCTAAATTAAACACTACTTGGAGGCTATTACTTTCTTGTCTATAGAGCTCACGTTGTTATTAATGTGTGTAATACCTACGGTGATTCTGGTAGAAATTGTCTAACTCATAATATACATATATTGGGCTCTTCATCTTCTTAGGAACCTACATAATCACAAAAAATCTTGAGAATTTAATATTTTATATAAAGGTTAAATGATGAGGAATTTGTCCACGTCATAAATCACAAAATATGCAAAATTATTGGCAAAAGAATGATCCTTAAGCAAAACATTGCAATTCGATACATCCTTAGAGTACTTTAAGCTTAGCTGAATAGCAGATAATTTATTATTAAGCAGGAAATATGGCAGTAAAAAAAACATCATTTTTATGTGTTGAATATTGCTCTTTTGCACATTTGGTAAATGTTGGATGAAACCTCTGACAGAATTCATAGTTGTAACCTGAAGGGTTCGTGGACACTGCTTATTTGTGTAGATGCTTTGTATATGTGCCACTTGCTGCTGTCTTGTTGCAAGTGGGTTGCAGATCTTATCATAACGATCTTTTATTTCAACAACCTTCAGAATGCAAAAAAAAAAAAAAAAGTTTAGAATCCCTCTAAGCATACACGTTAGTAAGAGGAAAAATGCTGCTATACTTACATCTCTGGCCGCAATCAACGCAGCAACCCCAATTGGAATAAAAACAACTCCAATTGACATAAAAATAGCAAGAACCTATATTGCTACACGATACCCATAAGGCATATTCAAATAAGGTCATGACAGAGTTGAAAATTTGCTCACCCATTTTGGTGTCAATAATGGCTTGCATGCAGGAAGCTCCTGTTGTGTAAACTTTGAGTCTGATAATGAAAATAAGTGAGGATCTTGAAACATAAGATAAGAACAAATACATAGTTAAACAAAAAAATACGAATATACATTTTGGCTTGTTCTTTTTTGGAGAGGAGGATGTTGGAGGAGCTTCGACTGTCCCTGAAGTGCTTGCTATATCCATCCTGAAGTTGCAACATTTTGTTGTTTTCTCATAATAAAGAGAATGTTCAGAGATAAAATATGATGATTCTCTACCTCAATCTAGGATCGTGTTATCTGGTTTTCATCTGTTTGCATTTACACATCAATGAAATCATAGACAAAACCCTATAACACGAATTTCCAGCTTCTATGATGAAGGATGCATATGCCATGGCTCAATTCAAACCAGCCATGATTCTCTTTGTGCCTCATGCATCAGTCCACTGCAAAAGCAAAAAACTTTGTAAAACACAAGAGACAAGGTTAGACAAAAACTAATTTCCTGCTATCAAAGACTTGCAACAATACATTATCTTGCAATGCACAACAAATTTACAGAAAGCAAAAAAGGTGTCAGGCGCCCCTAAAACTAGCAAGCTGAGTCCAGCACACCTTACCATGTCCCAATAAAAAATCCAACCTCACAAAATATATAGAATTGCAATGAGGATGCATTCTCACATGGTTTTCATGGAAAATTCATGATTATCCTGGATATATCCAATGCATGGCGTCAATCTAGGTGAAGCTACCTGCTAAATGGGCACCAAGCAATGCAACTGCGTGGTATGGAAGAAAAAACTACATTTTGCAGCCTTTGTTTTACATACAAATATCTATATTGCAGATTACATCATAAGGCAAAAAGGTCACCATTACACTAGGTGGCTGGTTACAAGCACATTACATTGTACGCTGATTATGGACTTGCTAATCATAGATTCTTTAATAGCTTGCAACTAAATACTCTATTTCCCTCCTCTATTTAGGATATTGCAGACCACATTGCAGGAACAAGAGACAGTTATCTTATGGCCCATTCCCTTTTCATCTACTGTAGGAGGCAATTTTAAATAATGCTTCTATAGGACAACTGTGTTTCACTAGGCTTATGTTAGAAGTTGGCATGTCCAATGCTGATACAGTTAGTGCAGTACCCAATCCAATACCCAATCCAATCATAGAGTTCCTTAGTCATTTTTTGTTTCTTTCTGTATCTTATGGCACATCCCGTTTTCATGTGCTGCAAGAGACCCCATTTTCATGTGCTGCAAGAGACGAGACATTTATAAATAAAGCATCCAAGGCTAAATGTGCTTAGATGTTAGATCTTGTCGTGATACAAACTTTAGCTCCAATTCTCATACAAATAAGTATTGAACTTTTGAAACTAATGCAAGTCTAACTAGTTTGAAACTAATGCAAGTCTAACTAGTCCATTTAGAGAATCCCCACAACTTGCATTCTTGAACCTTTGAAACTAGTCCTAGGCAGTCCTAGGCTGCCAATCCGTTATGCTTGCAACTTTGCCTTTTTCTTTTTTCTTTTTTTTTGTTGTCAAGGATACCGTTATGCTTGCAACTTGCCTTTTTCTTTTTTCTTTTTTTTGTTGTCAAGGATACATGTTGCATTTGCTCAAGATAAGGACACACGAGCATAACTTGTTGAACAAGATCAACTAAGGCCAATATTGCAAGATAACAGAAAGTGACAGCTTCTACCCATGCTACAACCTACAGATGGTGTTAATTGATATGCAAACTTTAACTTCAAATTAGCATTGAGCAATAAACAATGATGTGAACTAATATGCAAACTTTAGGATTGAAACAACTCTCATGTTTAAAGCTATTACCTTAGGAGAGGTATCATGATACACATGAGCTTGTCCACCTAGAAGAATGTTAATAACAACGTTATTCTGCTATGATCCGAGAAGGCAAATTTATGATAGAGCATTGTTTGCAGCAATTGTATCCAATCACATTGTTGGGTGATTGTTGAGAATGTTGCAATACTAGAGCTTTCAAATCATGGCGGGTTGACGCATTACTTTTTATTCATTCTTTATAGTTCAGTATGCTATCTTGGGATATAAATAGTGAGATGTACGTTGTTCAGCAATGAATTCTTATTTTCTTACTCAAGTTTTTGTAAGCTTTCAGCAACAGCATGTCGCTGCATGCTCAAGTTCTGCAAAAAAGCAAAATGCACCGTCATAACTCCAAACGGGACAAGCTAAAAGTTAAATGTGACATCCTCCCTCACAAAGCATTGATGTTCTCATTGTATTGTTGGACTGTATGGCCGAGAGGCCGTTTATCTCGACCGTTTCTGTACTATTGAGTGGCAGCTTATCCTCTCTGCCCACTAGACCAGCATTTCAATCTCATTTACATAAATCTGTACCCTTGATCGTAGTAACACTGTGTGCAAGCATTTCACCATATCTGGGACTGTATGCAGTTGGACTGGGCCCTCATTTTTTGTTGTTTTTGTAATATATCATGGTTATTTAAAAGCAGGAACTTGTGGAAGCTGGTGATGTGGTTGTAATTCTTACTAGAATTTAATTTTAAATCATATACTGGTTTCAACGGCCAGTTTTACCAAGTAAGAACAACCAATGTTCACTATGTAATGACAGGAAAATACAAGAGGCTGCAGGGGCGAACCAGCAATTGAACCGGAAAATGCTTCTGCTTGACAGATTCGTACACACCCAATTAGTTAGTCAAGTTCAACTGCCTCCACGCATAAGATGTAAGGCCCCTCTGGACCCCTGATGGATTAGTATTCCCCTGTGCCATCCATAATCCTTTCCTTCCTACCAAGTTTCAAATGGCATAAATAACTTCACTTACAATCCTCCTTCTCTGCGCCTCCTTCCCTTGCATTCATGCTTAAACGATTCGGGCACAATATGAAGCATTACCAAACCTGCTTGTCATAAGCACCAGAAATTCATGCGGATGTGGATGTTCTTAGCAGACCTAACAATTGTTTGCTTGTTTCAAGAATTGTCTAAAATATTATGATTCTTCATACAGTCATGTACATAGTAAAATAGAGTTTTCTATGGAAATTTACCTGTAAGTAGACAAGAAAGCACTTACGGCAGAACTCCAGCAAGGTTTCCATTTAAACCAGCACAAAGACCCTTAAGAGATAATCTTTCCACCCAATTGAGCTGCTTGCAAAAACCTACATATGCGTAACGTGATAGCATCCACAAGCGTAATGAGAAATCCTCAAATAGTATCTTAAAAATGGAAGTTACAATGGAAAAGAATTAGATAGTTAGGCATTACCCACCAAACAAAATACGAAAACCTAACGGACAAGACTGCAGCAGGTTACAGCAGGCTGAGGGTCCGCTACAAGACTCATGCACTTTTTGAAGTTGGAGGCGACAAGAGCAACTATTTTCAACATCGTTTAGCAACAAGTAATGCCAAGTGGATAGTTAACTGTTCCAAAAGGAAATTGTCAATTCTAATGCATTCGTACTCCTTGGGAAGCTTAGTCAATAGTTTAGAGGATCCCTATGCAGAAGTATCCTATTATACTGAGCATATGCACAGCCCTAAATATGACAAATATATTCTGATGCAATTTCCTGGAATTGGGGAGCTGCCAAACTATAATACCCCGTGTAGCCACTAGTTTAAAGGATGCCTATGCATAGGTACCCTATTATAGTGAGTATAAGCACAGACCCTATAATCTAAGAAAAGATAGGAGGCTTAAAAAGCAATATGCAGTGTCATAACTTCAAGAACGAACCTTGATCTTGTGCCAGCACATATATGCTCTTTATCAGTTTGCAAACATAGTGAGCTGATAATAATTGATTAAGGTAAACCTAGAAAAAGCAGATTGAAAGAGCGATGCAAAGCCACATTAGAGATACAGAATGCTGCATTTTCATATAAAATTTCGGCTCTGCAACACATCAGCAGCAAGATATGTAGATCAAAATGTGGATTGACTATTACTGTTGTCCTAAATAGTCACCCCA
>JAANSK020262471.1:0-12243 GCA_011763485.2 Isoetes engelmannii | reverse complement strand
TGCAGAGAGCCACTGGTTGATCTCAAGAAGTAATGCAAGTGTGATTTATCAAGCCTGAGACGGTTAATTGACTGATGGGTCTGTAATGGATCTGCGTGAAGGAACAAAACAGAGTCATGCATGGACATACTGGGCGTTTTCTCGTTAACAGGGCAGTTCTGGTGCTGAAGAGAAGAATTTGTCACAGAAGTTTTGGACCATAAGAATGATCTATCTTAGACTGAGCTGGTTGAGATGTCTTTGAACCGGATATCTTGAAGAAAGATAACAAGAGAGACAACAAAAAAGAAAAAAGAAAAAAGAAAAAAAAAGAAGCAAATGATATGAGCAGCTGAGGGAGATCCGTTTACCAATCTTAACGATTCTGACAAGGTGCTATTTGTGGTCGGAAGGCTATTTTTGCTTAAAATACAGAGCCTTCTGGGATAATACAACTGTAAGTAATCGAACCTTTTGGAATCACTAGTTTTAGGAAGTATTTTTGCAGCTTTGCTCGATGAGAGTCTGCATGCAGTGGGCATCAAATGGGCTTTTGCAGATGGCTCGAGAGCAGACCCTTAGATGACCTAAGGGAGATTTCGATTTTTTTTTGGCATCCAAATTAGGCCATCACAGAACAGAGAGCCAATTTTGACTCGTGCTACATTTGGCTAGCCAATAAGTCAGATCCTTATGTACTAGTATCGTAGCTCAGAAAGAGATCAGAAAGGGCAGTAGAGGTCGTCTTGATGATTTCTTGAAAGGGAGAGCTTACAATGTAGCAAGTTTCGTATCAGGCAATTTAACTTCAAGAAGCTCTTGTGCTACTTATTTTTCTTTTGATGGAGGCATGCTTACAACAGAATTTATGACGATCTATGTCCCATCATTCAACTTGCATCGCTGATCAGGTGCATATATATGTGTTCCTACACCGGTATGGTGGTGCTACATAATTTTGCGGATACGGAAATTTGGAGGTGACTCTGCTGCACTGGATATTGGCTGATCTTAGAACATGAGGGAAATATTTTAATTGATTCAGTAGATCATTGATGCTAGAGTATGAGGGAGCTCTGATCTTGTCAAGGCAGAAGTATTCATGGATACAGTGAAGTAGAGTTCTGGTGAATACTCTACTGAATTCAGTTGCAACAAGTCTTCTTATTAGGCATAGATTTCCTTATTGAAATTTATGGACGGTAGCAGGACATAGCAGAGTGCATAGCAGATTTGCAGATGAGAAATGATCTCCAGAAGAATTTCGATTGTTTGTTATAATAGGTTTTATTGGCATATTTTTTGGCAAGGGAGAGCTATCATGTGTTCCTGGCTATCTATGGCAACAGAAGTTAATTCTCATGGTTATTCTTATAAAGTTTGTTTTGGCTTGAAATGGATACATGCAGCAATTTCAACGCAGAATGGAGTGAGCTTAGAAACGCAGCAACACTAGATTTGCTGATGAGCCAGAGATATAAGGGCATAATAGCTGCGAGTTTACAATAGTTCCTGTTTGTTCTTATAAAGTCGGTTTTGGCTAGAAATGGATACATGCAGCAATTTCAACGCAGAAGGGAGTGAGCTTAGAAACGCAGCAACACTAGATTTGCTGATGAGCCAGAGATTTAAGGGCATAATAGCTGTGAGTTTAGAATAGTTCCTGTTTGTTTTGATTGATACGTGTTCAAAACACGGGTGGCATTCATTCTTTGTTATCAGGAAATTCTATCATTATGTCAAACATCTGGTGTTACAATTAAGGAAGAGCAGGTGTAGGCGCTGCTTTGAAAAGTTAGAAGTGCTTCAGAATGGTTCAGTACATAGTCCCACAATGGTTCAGTACATAGTCCCGGGGAGAGTTTGAACTTTAGAAGCATATGAAGTTTCATTCCAGGGAGAGCATATGATGTATACTTTGTACAGATTTGACTTAAGATGTATATATTGTGCAGGTAATCATATATATAGGTTCAGAGAGAGTATTAAAAGTTAGAACCTACATATGCGACACGTCATGTGTAACATGTACATTTGTACAGCTGACACCATGTGCCTATATATTCTGTATAATTCTCATTTATACATGAAACAGTTCGTCTGATTTCTCTTCTATCTCTCGTCGATCTTTTAATACACAGACATCAACTGAAATGGTGAACTAACAGATATCATGGGAAATAGTGACACATGTTAGACCTGATAGGGGCAGTCAGGGAAAGCTACAATGTTACAGAGACTCCATGCTTACCAAAGACCCAGATGAAATTTAAACAATAATGATATTCAACCACATGGTCTTATACCATTGCAGGTTCAAAATCCTCATCACCTCCCTGCAAGTTCAAAATGTTGTATGTACTTGATCTCATACTCTTGATTTCTCAGAGGGCCTAGCAGCAAGTTCCGCCTAGTCAATTTGATTTTGATAAAGAACTTGGCTTTCTTGATTTTCTTCAATACAACCCGGATTCAGCTACTTTTTTAGGTGTTTTGTTGGATTTATTGTAGTGATGTATCTAAAGTTTAGAACAGCGGATTTGAATTGTTCTCCTGAAGGTCAGGAGCCTCCATGATAATGGTGCATATTTGGTTGAAACTTTAAACAAAGATAAATTCAAAATGCAGATACGGCGGCAGCAAGGTAATTTTTTCCATCCTCGAAGAATTTGTCAGCAGGTTCAGACAGGATATTTCAAGCAAGGATGGCAGCCTATCGTGGAGCAATAGCTCATTTGCACATCAGAATGCTAGCTTCATTAATAATCTACTGTTCAGCATAACTGATTGTATATAATTTATTTTTTAGAGTTCCGAGTTCAAAGTAACTTTAGGTTGTCTAATCTGTTATCAACAATTATGGCAGTAAAGTATTAATAACACCACAAGTATCAAGTATCTAGTCTCTCACTTCATTGTATGAAGCTTAGGTAGATTAGTTATATTTATGAGGCCTTATGTGTCTAAATAGCGCTTCTTTTGCTTGTGCAGCTTATATACCAACCATTAGTGGTGGTTGTTGGGGCACTAAACTCCGCTGCTTCATTTCTTTTCATAGCTCAAGTAATCTGGTATCATGGCCTTAAAGGAGTGCTTTTTCTTGATACCATAGCTGAAGAAGTAGCTGAAGTACGAAGAGATTACAAATCAGCTATTGAGGTACAGTGGTCAACTTTTTTATTCCAATGCTTCTTTTGTGTTATAATATAACTTGCTTCATATATGATTACAGCAAGGGCTTCCACTTCTGGCAAAGCTCTCTCTTCCTGCATTTATTCTGTATATTATTCAGAAGTCTTGGCTTTATTCTGCTGTGGAGCTGCAACCGTTGCCCTTGAATTTACAAAGCAGAATTGCTGACCTTGTGATTATAATTGTACTCTCAACGCTGTCATGGATATTCCAAACGGCCACATATCTTTACGCTTGCGTGCTGTTTTGGAAAGTTTGCACCTT
Organism: Isoetes engelmannii; assembly: GCA_011763485.2. Taxonomy (NCBI): domain Eukaryota; kingdom Viridiplantae; phylum Streptophyta; class Lycopodiopsida; order Isoetales; family Isoetaceae; genus Isoetes; species Isoetes engelmannii. The sequence continues at coordinate 8,808 of JAANSK020262471.1, read as the reverse complement.
ACAGGTGATGCTCTTGCAAGCAATTGTATTACACTATCATGTAATGAACTTCATTCTCGTTTCTATTGCATTATGGCTTATTTCAGGAGCTAAAGATGACAAAGTTCAAAGAACTACTGAAAGAAAGAATGGACCCTGCCTTCTACTATGGTCAGTATGTCAAAATTGTGACGGGGATGCAGATTACAAGTCGACGTTTCCGGCTTTTCTTAGCACTTATTGGTTCCATCTGTGTACTTGGATTCCTGGCTTCTATGTACGAGATAGTTGAAAACCTTGAAACATACAATGATATTTTTAGGGCAGGAGATTTAGTGGTAAGTGTTTTTTTTAATGGTAATGTGCTGGTTTTCGAATTGATTTTAGCATGTTTCGAGCTAAAATGTTTACAACGGGATGGTATTTTGATGGCTTCAAGTAGTCTAAAAATGGAATAAAATGTTTGGATATGATTGAAAATATCATGAATGTCTTACTATTTATGCGGCTTGAAATTGGAAAGCTGTTTCTTAAAGAATGAAAGAAAGATTTTATTAACATTTAAGGGAAACCCTTAGGGAGGAAATGGAAGTACATGAGCAAGATTGTTTATGATGCCTTCTCCACGAAAAATCCACAAGGAGTGATAATGGATGCAGGAGATGACAATAGATGGACTCTGCAATTTTATACTTAATGCTCTATCATTGAGGGTGCAAGATGCACATGAAATATAAGAAATGCACTATGTAGGAACATAAGCACATGCATCATAAGTTAGGGGGTTGAAAATGTAGACATTTTGACCAGAATGAGCTACCAGAAAAGAGTAATTATCATGAATTTAGTGAGTGGGAATTGATTAAATGAGTAATTCAATCAATCAATTAGAGATGCTTTAGTCTATTCTTCTTCTGTGTACTCAATTCTGGTTCTTGTATCCTCTCTTGCCCGATTCCATTTCTCTCAACTTAGTATGAAATCTTGATCTCATGGAGCAAGTTTTCAAAACTAAAAGGATAAGAAATGCTTCACGAGCAATGGTTTGATGATAAAAATTTTGGAGACTGGAAGGCATTGATGATAACAGTCTTGGTTGCAAAAGATTTTTTGAAAGAAGAGATACAAGGAGAAGAGCCCAGTTTTGGAAAAGAACTCTAGGACTAGAAGAATGGGCTGTGAAGAAACACTCTCTCTTAACATTAATGCAGCACTTTTTAACACAACAACCTCATTGGAAGCTTTGGACAAGCCTAAGATGTTATGAAGGATTCAAATAAATTGAAAGCAATGCAACCTTCAAGTATCTGCATGCGTCTGGATGTCAGGGTTATGCTTATGCAGCCAAGGAGACATGGTTAGCATCTCCAAAAGACAAATCTAAATCTGAGTAGATCTATTGTAAGTAAATATGTTTTGGATGAGCAACATGCAACCTTTCCCATGAACTCCAAGTTCAAAGGAAGTGTTTTTGTTTGTGCTAGTTCCAATTCAAGGTTCACTGTAACAGACATATTGCGCAGTATCCAAATGTACCAGATTTACAACTACATTGTACTATACTCTACCATACTTGGCGATGCAGCAACATCTATGGAAAGACCAATTGTGGCTTCTCAGGAAGTTGATTTGACAAGCTGGTTTATGCGAACCACAAAAGCCATTAAAGGTGGAGATAGATGGTTCAAGCAAGTCAATTTCGCCTCAGTTAACAACAAGCATAGAGTATAGAAGAAGAGAGCATAGCAAGAAGCTTATGGAAGACTGCTATACGTACACTTTCAAATCGAATGCAAAAAGTTGATTCACATCCATGTGATGCCATCTGGAGCTTGATGGGCTGGCTAATGCAAGAACAGAGTGGATTGTGGGCATTTTTGCTATGGTTCCAAATGTCTCATCATAATTTATGCCTTCATGCGTTTTAACTGGACATACTTGAACCAGGGTAAGGGTATGTTGGAAGCAACGAATAAAAGACAATTTTTGCACATATCCGTTTGCAATGAAGCACCAGGAAAAGCGTATGTGATTGAAAATGAAGATAAAAGACCGTTGGTTTTAGACAAGATATATAAAGAGGTTGAGTTCAGTCTTGAATGCAACAAAGAGAGTTTCCAAATATATGAAAGATCGTTGGTTTAAGACAACATATGTAAAGAGGGCGAGTTCAGTCTCACTAATCATGATTGAAAGAGCACAACAAAATATTCTTGACCATTACCCACAAAAAAAGAATACTTCATTGTGCTTTTCCAATAGTGACAATATAAGTTCTATATGCCTGATATAGAAATCTACTTTTCCATGTTTGAGCTAAGCGCATTGAAATTTATTATCACTTTATTTGTGGTTAGTTCTGCCAACGCGTTGCAGATTAAGTCAAGTGAAGTTTCAATACATTGAGATATAGATGGGTTGTCTTGATATTGTGTGGCTAGGATTAGGAATTTAGAGCAGGTGCAAGAGGAAGATGCATAAACAGACTATAAGATAAAAGATTAATCATCAGTGTGTACAACAAAAGTTCATTATCTATTGGAAGTAATGGTGTGAATTACAACATCATAAAAGAAAAAACTTTATCATGCACTGCCATCAAATGGATCTCTATTAATGCATAGGTTAACAGCTTGTATCTAGTTGTGGACTATCAATTGAATACAATCAATCCATCAGGATTCAGTTTCATATTAGTACTTGTGTTTGTGTGAGCCTAGTTTTGGTTAATTCTTCTGCTCTGTCTCAATCCGATTTGCTGTCAACTTGCATATTATAAAATATTCCCTATAAAATATTGTTTGACTAGACTAACACTGTCTTGTCATTGTTCTGCAGATTTTGAACATGGTGAATTTGACTGGTACAGGTCTTTGCTTGAAGTCTGCTTCTCGGATTGCCCATTTGCATCGAAGGATTGTTAAAGCAGCCAGCTCAATGCATGCAATGAGTACATTCGAATTTTCACTTGCGCCATTTATACCATCATCAAAGGAAAATGTTAATCTTGAGATACTGCAGAACTTGGAACGCCATTGGGACAATCAAGAGGATTATAGCAAACGTGCAGCACTTGGTAACTGGAACTCTCTTTAATTTTATCCGCCCTTTGAAATTTTATTTATGTCTGCCTTGTTTGACTTGCCTGCCTGATCATGCCTGCTGGATCTCATGAGTACTTGTATGGTATGAAATTAGACACCTGACATATTAGATGTCTAGCATTTGCTATGCTACCCAAGGAGAAGCTGCAGCAAACAGGCAATTTGGTGTATTTCCATTGGTTGAAATAATCACCTTAGGTGTTGGCATAAGAAAATTAGTTCAGATTTACTGTCTGGGTACATGGAAGAATGACAGCAGAATAGCAAGTGTTGCAATTGATGAGTATGTTTCCTTATTTGGGGATCATCACTCACATGGGACAAGAGGCTATTGTGATTGAGAGTCACTGATACACTTCCTGGAGGACTTAAGTATCCGTGTCCAACAAGCTACACTCCATTCTGATACCGAACAATGCCTCCTCTCAAAAGCATTTGGATGTGAAGGTTTGCTTTATCCAATTTTGGGGACTGTCCTATAGAAGATGGTTTTACTAACCCCTAAGTAGGCCATAACTTCACTTGTACAGAAATTTCACTCGTATGGAGCAGGTAATTCACATGGAGATCTTTGTAGCATTCAAATATTGTAAGTTATCAGGATGCATTGATGACGTGTATACTTGGAAGCGGCCTTATAACCTGTAGAATCCAGTTCATGGCCATCGACTTTGCGACCGTTAAATAGAATGGGAAGTGGACTTCCATATGAGCTTTTGAACCAATCAAAGTATCTTACAGTACTGAGGTATTCCTTCAATCAGAAGTTTCCTTTTTTGCTTTCTCTTATGTGATTTCTGAGGCTCTGAATCACTTCTAGAACCCTCTCACATGAGTAAGCTGCTCTTGAGATTTAAAGAGCAATGGTAGATCTACAATTGTGTAGGAATAGGGGTAACGACATGATAGTACCACGAGCTGGGAAGGGGACCAAATGCAAATCCAACCAGAAAGGAGAGCAAAAGCTGTGTGAAAAGAAAGAAGGAATTCTAACATTAGATTACATAAGAGCAGTAGAGATGGTCAAGAGGTATATTCATTTGTTAATGCAGGATATAACAATGGAGCAAGTTACAACAAATGTGATTATTGATGACTTGATGGCAGAGATCCATGCCTTCTCTTTTGCATATGCATTTACAAGTTTTGAAGTTTTAATATGTCTACAGGGATATATATACTTGATAGCAAAGAGAGCTCAATTAACAAGTAGATAGCCCGGACTCCATATATATAGCACTGCCCTTCAATGACAGTATGCCTGAACACTCATCTAAGGAATCTCATTCTGGATTGATCTCTCTATTACAAAGCTTGTACACAGCAGAGCATGAGTGCTTGCATTCGAAAAACAATTAGCGAAAGGGAGATAGAGGATGACAATCTTGAAAGTTTAGGTGAACCCATTGGATGATTGCCATCAGATAAGGATGGAATATTTTCCCAAATCCATACAAAGATTACCACAATTATTGAGAGGTTAGACAGTATGTATCATAGGATATTCAAATATGTTCATTCTATTTGATCTAACAGGTTCTGTGTTGTTTTCTGATCAATTCAACACAAAACTCTCATGTGCCACTTTGTAAGCAATTCCTATTATATGACATTATTATGAACGTGATTGCAACTTACGTGTCAATGCTGTTCTCATGAGGATTCCCGTTATTCATGTTAGCTAATCCTTGTACGGATTGAACTTTGCAGTGACGTACCTGTCGAACATTACGGTTGGTATATCTGTATATGGTTTTATCCTTGACCGCTTCTTTGTGCATACAAGTATCGGTGGTCTTCTCACCACAACATGGTTTATCCTTGGTCGCTCTCTTACGTGAAAATGTATAAATTGTTTCTGTAAAACATTAGGTAGAATTCTTTCGAACAATTTAAGTCTACACAAGGTGGTCCCATTTATATTCAGTTAAACATCAACTTTTTATTTTAAAACATGTAACTTATATTAAAAAGGTGTTGTTGCACAGAGGGTCTCCCTTATGGAGTTGGTACCAGAAGGTCGTTTTTCAAAATGGAAAAATAAAAAGTTATATGATAATAATTTAGGTTAAGACTTCGAAAGTAAAATTAGAAGAAAGATGCACCACAAACCATTGAGAAAATTACCAATACTAAAAACGTGTGCCCAGCAATGCCGGGCATTAGTCGTGGTAGGCACATGGATAGGCGGCTGACTTAATGGCAAGCCTAGATTTAATGGTGTGTAGACTTAATCAATAGTCACACAATTTGTAAGTGTGTAGAAATTGGCCTTTCATATGATGTGAAGTGCAACTGTGAGACCATGACAAGTGGTAATAGTGCACGCGTAGGGACGTGTGTTTCCGCAAATCTTGTGACAATGTTGCATATAAACAAGAGCATCATAATAGCCTACTCTGCACATGGATCTGGCAAGCTAGGCATTTGCTGTACATACAACTTCTATAAATGGTTTCGTAAACAATTATGTTAACTCATGTGCCTGGCTTTGCACATGGAACTTCGAAAAGAAGGATGGAATGAAGTGAAAGCATTGTTAGATCAGAAGAATGCTGAGATAGAGGCAGGGAAACAAAAAGAATTAGAGGTTATTACTATCTCAGACTGTTACACTGCTCCAGTTACACCACAGATAAAGATAGAAGAAACCACTGACTTAAATACATTTGTGTTGCATAGACAACAATGCGGTTTTTCACATAATGGATATTTTTGCTTCAAAATCAGAGGTTGCTTACCTATGAAAGAACTACCAATCAGAGGTTGCTTACCTGTGAAAGAACGACCGAATATGAAAAGCAAATTCAAAGAACGCAAGAACGAAGGAGAGAACGACCTCCAATAGATGATCTCAGTTCGTATTGGCACTTGCAAGAAATAGAGTTGTAAATCAACTCAGTCTCCCTCCTCAAAATCGAGTTCCGAATGGAAATGGTAGTGGTTACCATCAAGTTCCAAACAGAAATGGGTAGTGGTTACTTGCAGTATGATCGAAACAAAGAGACATGGAAATATGTTTTCTCCATTCTGATCTACAATTGTTCGAAATCTAAAAGCACGTTGCATCCTAGAAAGGAGTTTGTCATTGCTACGATGACTTTACCAAAATAGAGCTGAATGCATCCACAAAGATTGTTGTTGCAAATGACACCCCCATTCCTCAATTCCACAATATCTACTTACAAATATGTGATAGGTAAAATCATGGATGCACAACGACATAATTTTTCCTCAAAAATGAAATTCTTACCTTCTGATAATGCAAAATGTCTAAAACACAGATTAATAGCCGCCTTATTAGCAAGAAATAGGCTTATAAACTTGGCCATTATCGAGGAGAACCGGTAAGACCTTGGCCAAATCCGTCGACAACGGAAGAATAATAGAAAGCAGCGGAAGAAAAAATAAGAAATGGCTGGAATGGTCCGAACTCTACACATACAGACGCATGGTTGGAAAGAGAACGCAGCCTGCGGCATAACATGCGACGTTCCTGGCATTGTTGCAAAGCTATCTGCATATTGGTATGCATGTGATCGATAAAGCCATCTCCAAATGAAGACGCCATAGCGAAATTTGTTACGTAGACATCAAAAAGACATCGATGGCCTTTGTTTGTCGATTATTGGGCAGGTACTTTTACTTTGATGGTAAATGATGTTGGCAATCACCTCCTATTGTGCACCTCTTGCATGGAAAAAGCAAAGTATAATATTTAAAACAGATGCTGCAGTGACCTGAACTATTGAAAACGACTATGCTTCAAAAATGTTACTTACAACAAAAGAAAAAAAAAAGAGAAAATAGATGTTAGATAAACCTCCAAAATATGATTCAACACCACTGTATCAAGATATTAGATTTTTACATTTTTAGACAGTAAAATTCCTTATCTTATTGCATAGTTGTAATATTTTGAGACTCATATTAGACACTAATGAAAACATATAGATGATTATATTGAACACAATAATGCGGTTACAACCAATTTCTTGCACAACTTTGGTTATACGGATTAAGTGGCACGTGCTGTGGCATCCTGATGCAAAGACAGAAATGCACCTTGAGATTAATAAAATTGCATGAATACTCCACGGCGCTGCTAATTAGAAACTAACACAATTATAAGAGTTAATGTACCTGAAACTATAGCTCCAAAAGTTCTTACCAATAATTCCAATACAGCGTAAGGTTAAAAATCCACACTTCAGAGAAGTTTTTACTCTGAAGTAATATTTGGGCAGATTATTAACATCATACTATTAAGCCAAAACTGGTCCATATATCCAGCATGGGAGATATAAGAACTGCAAATATTGAAGCATCGTAAGGTTAGTTAATAGGAAAAGAAAAAAATATAACTCATAGAAGTTTTACCTGTTGTTGGAAGCTCAAGGCATAGCCAAGCTGTTAGGTAATTTTTTCTAAAAAAATGATGATAGATTGCCCTAAAAATGAAAGTGCTTTCTTCAATATGAAAGCATTCATTTATCTCAATTTAGCATGAGCACCGTATCTCATATGGAATCTTATCTATTTGCCACCTTTCATGAGAAAAACATGTAAGTAGAATCATCATCGATTACAGACGCAATAAATATGCACCATAGTTTGGGGTTAGTAATTACTAGATGCATCAGCTTGGGCCTAAACCCAAAGCAATTTGATGTCCACACCAAATCAATTTGGTGTCCAATCAATGCTACCTGAAATTTAAATTTTCTAGAAACAACAGAGATGGCATGGCGTTGCTTGAAACGCTTGCTATAACATGTCTTCAAATGCAATAGTTGCTTGCCTCGCGTTGCTGCAGAGATGAAACAACAGTTTCTTGTTACACAGGCAATGCTCCAAAAATCTTAATCCTTCTATCCAACAAGTATGAAATGATAATTTAAACTAAGATAGTTGTTGAATTCCAAATACGTAGAGGTGGTTTTAGGTCCAGAAATCAAAGAAGCCTCGCCAGAGAAAGCGCTCCATTGGTGGTAAGAATCATTGATTAAGCTTATAGACCCATTTCAAATCCACATTTGAATCTGTCATGTTAGACAAACTCTTGCAAGGATCTACAAACAAAATAACAGAGAATGAACCTTTGCATTGTATATAGCTAGCATCATAGGCAAATAAAAAATTGCTTACCTGCTTTTGCTTGCTTAACTCACGAAATCGTGACAATAGGTAAATATTTATCTATGTGCTCCATTCAAGCAGAGTACCGCTCATCGTTCAAGAACAATAGAGAAAATGCAATCTAGGGTTTAAGGATGGCCACCATGAGAATTTTGTATGTCCTTGCAGAGGCATAACAATTTCATTTTTCCTCACATCCCAAACTTTCTAACAAAGGCATCATAATAGCGTACTCTGCACATGGATCTCGCAAGCCAGGCATGTGCTGTATATACAACTTCTAAAATGGTTTCTTATACAATTACGTTAACTCATGTGCCTGGCTCTGCACATGGAACTCCAGAAAGAAGGATGGAATGAAGTGAAAGCATTGTTAGATCCGAAGAATGCTGAGATAGAGGCAGGGAAACAAAAATAACTCGAGGTTAGTACTATCTCCCATTGTCACGCTCCTCCAGTTACACCAGAGATAAAGATAGAAGGAAGGAAGGAAGGAAGGAAGGAAGGAAGGAAGGAAGAATATTTTAATGTCGCACCACAAAGACAGCGTCCCAAGGACATGCGACCACAAGAACAAAAACAAGAA
>JAANSK020262460.1:0-12245 GCA_011763485.2 Isoetes engelmannii | reverse complement strand
TTTGATAATTTTTGGAAAATGTGTGGTATTTTGATAATTCTTTCAAAATACAGTGGTATTTTTAAAAATTTCCCTAACTCTTATAATTTGTGAATGTTTAGTTCTACCTATTTTGAGTTGATTTCCGAACCTGCCCATTGGACATGGATATCCATAATTAAGACCAAAGATTAATATGAGGTTCACGCCTTCATGACCTGATAGTTCTCATTCGTGCACATGCAATGGCCAATAGGAAATGCTAGAATCTACATGACGATGCAATACTTCTACAATTTTGAAACCAGCAACACTTTGCAATGATGACCAATGGACATGTACTGTAGACAGAGTTTTCATGTTAAAGTATCACTAACAAAAGTCATTGGGCATGTTCCATGTTAAAGTATGACTAGTGAAAGTTACTAGGCATGCCAACAAACTCATGCACGCAAAAGGAGACATTATGGACTATGGAAAACACACAAAAAAGCTCACTATCTCAAACCAGAGACTTTCAATAAGAAAACTTACTCCTCCATCATTTGACATAATGTAATGTGGAATGGAAAATAGGACCATATTCTTGGTTGGAGGGTGCAATAGGAGGGTGCAACAGGAGCGTCGTTGAGGCGCGACCTGTTGCACCCTCCAAACAAGAATGTTGGACTATTTTCCATTGCACAACGTCAAGATAAGAACTTGACTTGACCTGTTCAGTGGGTAAATTACTATCCCCTTACCTGTTAGTGCAGGTTACTAACTCCTCTCCATTCTTGATTCATTCTTGAAAAGAATGAATGCCACATGGCATCATCCTATTGATCCAAACACAAGAATGAAGCCCCAACTATCTTAACGTTAGCAATCCACTAGCATCCAAGTGCCTAGAATTCCCTACCATTTGATTAATAAATCACGTACTCAAGAACATCAATTGCATGTATGCATGCTATTTGGGTGCGAGCTTTTAATTTGAAAAGCGTAACTTTATATCAATCCACTTGTCATATAAAAGGTTTGATCTTAAAAATTGGATGGCCGTTCTGGACCGTCACCTCTATTGGTATTACTTGCGGCCTTAGGGTACGGATAGCTGCAGGAAACGAGAATTATGTAAGACTCTGCAAAGGTAAGAGCTTCTCAACCTTATTTCGTATTTGCCGCAGCCCTATCCCAGCCTGTTTTTTGCTTTCTAGTGATAGAAATACATTGCCCGATCTTTATCCTTATTAAATTCTTCATTCGCAAGGCAGACGGGGAGCAAGGCATTATTTTTTGAAACCCAAAATTCTAAGGGCATACCATTCTATGGCAGAGGCAAAACTGAACACAGTGTTCACAGGCTACTGATTATTTTGCATTTTATAAAACTAATTCTGTGTGGAGTATTCTAAAGTTGTATTATATCACTCTCATATTTGTCCCTTTTCGTTTCAGATGCTTGAGGACATCTTTAGTATAATCCAGTGGAGTGACCACTTCTCTAAGTTTGCTATTTATATATGAACTCAAGTAAGTTTTTTAGACATGTACTTAAAAAATGAGCTCAAATAAGTGTTTTAGACATTTATTTAGAAAGCATGATACATACACTGTTATGTGTAATTAACCAATATATAAACACTCAAACTTGCCATGTGAGCTGCATTTTTCTAGTGCCATTAAGTTTCCAATTACGAAACCTGTGTGCAAACTTGTTGCTGAAGCATGCCAATTATTTTCTTCTATAAGGATCATATCTCCAGAATTTATAGTGGCATGGGAGAGGAAGATAGCTTGGCAAACAGTAAGTTGAATCCATGTACAGCTGCAAAGATGACTGCTCAAAGCCTGCTAAATGATTTTCATTGACTATACCTCGTAGACAAGCCAAAATACTTTTAGCCACAAGCCAATGCCACCTCCTTGGATGCTGCATGACCTGACTACTGTAAAGGAGATGTCAGGACTTCGGTTATACGCTATATCAGGGATTCTAACAACTATTTGAATAAAGTAGCATAACATGTTTCAGCATTTGTTTTAACTGGATACCCTGCTTATAAGGAGTAGCAGCTGCTTTCATATAAGTCTATCCAACGATTATCTAATGTACTTGGGTAAGATATCACATGCGCTGCCAAATTTTTACACCCAAGCAAAAGGTAAGCTAAAACAACTTGTAAAATAAGGTCAAAGTCACGTGATTTAATGCAATAAGTCACGTGAATCATGTGTTATATCATGTTATCAACATTTAGAACTATTTCAAACCACAACATAGTTATGGAGGTTAATAGTTACTCCTGAGTCTTCCCTTTCCACAAGAAAGAAACAACAAAATCGTGACTGTGGACTTATGTCTCTACTCTTAGCTATGCTGTAAAACCTGCTTAGCGTTATCTCACCATTTGGATCCTACAATCAACTTTATATCCTTTAGAACCCTGCTGTGTTTTAAACGCCTTTTAACAGAGGACGTATCCGTTTCTGCGCAGGTGGTCAACATATCATCTTTTGGTTCTGTTTGACATAGTTCTTTCTGATCCTCAAGCTGGGCCGATAATAGATGTCTATAAGTTTCAAAGGAATTAGTGCAAGAATAGAACTTGGATCTTGCCAAGTTCTTGGAATTATCTAGCAATAACCCATCAACCTAGCACTACTGTAACAAGCAGTAAGATGGTTTGTAGTTTATAGAATTCACCAGAGTAACCATGTGAGATATTGACGCCTTTTAAAGGGTGAATACGATAATCTATACAGCTATATGCACATGGCAAAATAGGAACCATAAGCAACACCTTTTAAAGGGTCAACATGATAATCCATACAGTCAATGCACGTGGCAAAATAGGAACCATAAGCTACGGCTACTTCATTGAATCATAAGCAACCACTATTTTATTGAAGCAATGCTTCGAATGATTGCATAACTGGACATGAGACTATAACTTAATTCACAAGATAAAATGCTTAAGATATGGAGGATTCTGATTCTTGATTTGAATAATAATAATACTAATATAGTAGTGCAATTTGCGAAATAATGGCTCAGTCCTACTGCAAAATAATGGCTCACTCTCTGGACTGATTGATAAGAAATTAACTCCATAGTTTTTTCATGACAACAGATACATTCAGAAGGCAATAAAACGTGTCAATTTAGGAATGATTAATGAGAAGAAACTGGTTACAAAAGATCAAGATGAAAAGCACAAAAAGGCATGTTAGTCCACCCAGTTTACATGTGAACTGGTTTATGTGAATAGTCTAGATTGAATTATAACGTTTATATTTTTTTATAATAATGTGTATCAAACATATGTAGGCATTGGAAGCCCTTTTGAAGCTACCCGGAAACAAAGAGTGTGCAGACTGTAGAAGCAAGTAAGCGTTGCAGCACTTTGCTGGTTCTGTTGAAATTATATTCATGGACTCCTTTTCCTATGGCAGAGGACCGCGATGGGCAAGCGTAAATCTTGGCATTTTCATTTGCATACATTGTTCTGGAATTCATAGAAGTCTTGGAGTCCACATTTCAAAGGTACCTTGTTTGGTTTAATTCCCTAGAAGGAATATGGCAAGAACTGGTTTGTTTTAATAGGTTTGAAAATGTTAGTTAGACCCAAATGGGAATGGATCTTTCTTGTCCCTAAACGGACTTTGTCATATTACAAAAATTCTGCTAGACTGCAGTGGCTAAAGGAATTAGAGAATTGCACTGTCTCATTAAGGAAACAATCATTCAGCACTTCAAGGAAATATTTTTCAGTGATGATGATGTCCTCTATCATGTACATGAACAAATGTGGCTCAGATACACAGCCAGTAGCATAGTACCCACTGCCCTAAGTGAACTTCGCCAAGATGTATTGCAGGCAGCAAGATCTGTTTTCGTAGAATTAGAAGTAGATTAAGCTTTCAGTAATGTGGAAAGAAGCAAAATCCAAAGACTTATTTATAGGGAATGGTGGAAAGAAACGAAATTCGAAGATCTGTTCCTAGAAAATGATATAAAAGGAGGATATTTGATGCTATTGCAGCTTGGTGACTCAGATGCTTTTCACAGCTCCTTTTTGCTGGATAAGATTATTACTTTAACAGTAAGGATTAGCTATGGTATCAACCGATGGCAGTACGTTGATAAAGCAATGAAGTACCTTCAGTACTATAGCTCCTGAGGTCTAGCTAGAAATATAGTGGAGGGTCATATTTTCAGCAACAGATTGCGAGATAACATATGCTAATGTTCTCCATGAGTGATCGTCCAGTTTTCCTTGTAGTAAATGCAATCAAGCCCTATATAATGGCAACCTGCAGTCTTAAAATAGTATATATTTTACAAAGTTGACTTGCTATGAAGGAAAAATGCTTAAGCTGATTTGCTTTTTGTTTCAAGAACAGTATGTCTCTTCAAGATCCTGGAAATAATCTCTTAAATCTTTTATAAAGCATTTGATATTTCAATACAGCCTTGATGATGGCCGTGGAATAAAAACTTAGAGTAATTTATTTGACTCATCTTTATTAGATTGGATACATTGTCTAGATGCATGTGATTAATTAGTGGCTAGGGATCTAATTTATGATGACATGTGATTGACTGTTAAGAAATTAATGTTATACAGGTTCGGTCTATTACACTTGACACATGGCTTCCCGAACAAGTTGCTTTCATGTACGGTATGATAGCCATGTCTGGAAAATTATCATTTCCTAATAAACTTCTCTCTGTTGCTTTATTTACACCAGAAGGTAAATACTCCCTAAAAAGTACTACTAGCTTATATTAATTATTGTTATCAAAGTGTATTTCAAGAGCAATCTTCAGAAGATGTGATTAAGGAGAACAAGGGTGACATTTTCAGGAGTAGCCAACCTACTGATACATGTATAGGTTTTATAATGCACAGGCATCTTCGGGCCATCTTATGGTTCGATTCTTCATGCCGCGGCATCATGAAACTGTATACATACAGGATGTGAACCAGTTATCTTGGACATTTGAAGGATAGCGTGGTACTCTTATTTTAAAGTTCAGAGAAATGAAAAGGAGTTTTAACCATTTGTAAAGTCATTATAACAAATAGGCTTAGGAGATATAGTGTCCCCATAAGTCAAAACATACAGGGACTATATTAGTCGTAAAAAAGGATAAACAACAAGACGATCCTGATGGATATAGGAAACGTCCAACCAGATTGGAGAACTATTTAAGAGGTGAATTGAACCCTTTCCTACTGAGTGGAAGACTACTCACTTCGTACCACTGATTGAGGTGACCTTACGTTAGACAGCCAACGTCACTAATATGCATGAAGATTTATAGGAGAAAATACATAGTGCAAGTATGTCGGCCCTTCTATCATGTGGCTCCAGGTCATTACTACATGGAGGGTTCAGAGCATTGTCAGGTTCAAGTCCAGTAAAAGCGTCTTGTTCTCCAGCCAAATGGTTCAGAACTTGGTGAGTGCAACAAACTGTGAGTCGGTAAGAAATTCTTGATCATCTTGACAAAATGGTGAAGCAAAGCCAAGGTACTAATATTATTTTTCAGGGGTAATCGATCAAGATCAAGAAAGAGCATGCTTATTAACTTCTATGGGTGTGAAAACAATTAATACGACGTGATCCATAAAAATTAGGGGCTATAGAATGCGATCCATGAACGTGTAAATTAGAACCTGAAATCAAAACAAAACGTAAATTGCTGGAAATGGAAAAAATTAATTATTAAATTAAATGATAGGAACTCCAAAACATTATGTTCCTCTCCTAAGCAATAATTTCAGGAAAATGCATTGTCTAACTTAGCCTGCGATATTGACTTCTGATACTGCAATTGATTTATTCGCATGCATGCAGACACTGGAAATGCAAAAGCAAATAGATATTGGGAAGCTGAGATGCCTGTAACCGTCATGCGCCCACAAGAGACGAACCTTCTTGCCCTTGAGAAATTTATTCGTGAAAAGTACAGTGCGCATTAGTTGCTTAACTAGTACTAGGAAAGACCTAATCTTGTACTGTTACCAGGTATGAAGCTAAAAATTGGATTCCAAAAGACGGTACATCAGTGAATATGAATACAGAAGACCATCATCTGGGGAATCCTCAAATCATAGCATGTAGCAGTGGTAGAACAAGCCTTGAAAATAAAGCTGACGATCAGGTAAATTGGCTAGTCTATCTTACATCCTGTAACTTCCAATAATGTCATTGACTTCTGTGCAGAGAATACTGCCTATTCCAAATGCTCCCAAGGCTTCTGTACAATCCTCTTCCATTCCTTTGTCTACTATAAAGGATGAGGAAGATGGTAAATTTAGCCAAGATCAGGATTGGTCAGCATTTCAGTGTAAGTACTATTTGTTTTCTTACATCTCATACTGGCTACGTCCAAACACTTTGTCCAACAATTTAGTGTAGCTTTTCACTTCAAAACACCTTGTCCAACAATTCAGGCTTAGTTTTCTTATTGACGAAGTCCTTTGTTTGCGGATTTTGCAGAATTTTGTAATGGACCTGGACCTGGTAAGGCATTCGCAAACATAAACGAATTTCTGAAATGAATTTATATAGCACCTCTGTACGCGTCATAGAATTCTGAAAGAAACGATCATCTAGCCTCAAATGGATTTTTTCATTTCATTTTTGTTTGATTTTCTGTTCATGACGTACTTTAATCCAGATCTGTAAATACTTTGTTATCTATTTACTCACCGTTTTTTGGGTTGCCCTTCGTGTAAACACTTGTTGATGGTGGGGGCTTGGCATATCCTGGACAAATGACCTGTTAATTATTTGAGCTGAAAAGGGAACTTGGAATAGGAGGTCACCCAAGGAAAAGAGGTTTGAGTTTATGACCTCTTTGGGAGGCAGACTTTAGCACAAGATTATCACATAATTAACAGTTAAGGTCGTCATTTTTGTATTCTATGAGTTGTCCTATGAGCTTTAGTGGAATGTTGAGTAATGCAATATGAGTTTGCGTTCACTCGTGCTTCCATAATGTAATGCTCTCCTGCTTCGTGCTTCCATAATGTAATGCTCTCCTGCTTCAATGAGATACCATGGTCATCTGTTTGCCAACTTCCTTCCTAATACGAGTGTACTGATTATGGAAGGGGTAATGGCCTGGGGGAGGCCATTACAACCAGGCCGAGCAGGGCGTAATGGCCAACCTCGGGCCATTGGCTATTACGACAACCGGCGCCATAGTTACTTGTGATTTATTTGTGCAAGAAGACAGAGGAATGTGGAGAAGAAAATTATATATAATTAAAGAAATCAATGTAATATGCAGTAATAGCCTCCCCCCAATTATTACGTAGTGTTAATCAACGCACCCAATAATTGGCCTTCATCTAAGGTTTTACTATATGCATTATATATACCTATCACATTCCTCCTTCCAAGGTTTTTCATGTGGTTCCACCCATTTACTTCAACAACTACCATGTAGTTGTCCCAATTAGGAAGCCAACTTATATGGAGGCATGGAAATTTGGGAGTTGATTCCAAAGGGTCCCGCGACCGGCGGTAGTCAGGAGCGAGTCCTAGAATCATGATCCGTTTTCATGCCTCCACATCATGGATAACTGGGGAGCTTGCCGATCTACCTGCTGATCACTTGCCGCTTGAGCAGAATTGTAGCGTGTCTTTCCAGACGCATAGACTGATTATCACTGCGGAATGCTGCCAGATGCATAGAAGTATTCCATAAAAACCTATGTACAGCTTGAACATAGAAGCAACTAATGCAGAAAAACTAAAGCCTACTTATTAAGCAAAAGGTCTCAAATCTGACAAACTTTGCAAGAAGCCAGCTTTAAAGAAGCGAGCTACTTCATGCTCAAATTCACTACTCTAGTACATTGAATTGGCTTCTCTCTTCTTTCTTCATCTACCTTTCAAGCCCAACTCATCACTTCATTACTTCTGAAATCGTCTTGTGGATGCTATGCTCCTAGATGTTCCTTGGCTCCATCTTGTTTGAGGAGTTGATCATCATTATCTTTCATGTCCCCCCCCCCCTTTTGATAATACATGTTGCATTGTCAGGTAAGTCTGATTCTTCAGAATCAGTGTTGTAAGGACTAAGGACTCCTGACAAAGCAATGAAATAGATAAATAAGAATAACAAGGGAATTGTTTTCAGAACATCTTCATAAGCAAATGAACTGTCAAGAATAGCACGGTCATTATATAAGGTGCTAATGCACCAGGTTATTATTTCATAGCTTGTGGACTTTATGGACAAATACGACATGCGTTATATTCTTGATCAAATGTTGTGTTTTCAGGACAAAGCTAGGGGAATCCAAAACAAAAGAATTGGAAGATTTAAAAACATAAAAAAGCCTACTCGTGTTTATGAGCATTTGCAAGTTTGGACTGGCAATGAACGTACTTCAACTGAACACATATTTATTAAGCCCAATAACATAGTAATACCATTGGAAGTGAGAATAAAAACAACAATTTACTCACCTTTGCGATACTTTCCAACTTAATTCCAGGACATGAAATAATTGCCCAGTCTTAATTTCAAGATCTGAGAAGAAGCCAAATAGGCAAATGATGTTATTGACTTAACAATGCAATTATCCATTGCCAATCAATAATCTAAATGAATGAATAGTAGTAGTGGAAATTCGAGGTCATGAGAGACAAAAAATTTATGGAGATGGCAACAAACAACGGGGATTCGACTTTTTTTACGTATAAACCGTGCATGCATGGGAGGGGGGTTTTTTTGGATCCAATTCCGTATATATACGGTCGGTAGGAGGTCTTTTCTTAGGTTATTTTGGGGCTAACCTAGGTAAATTTCATACGAAAGGGGTGAAAACTAGCTTTTAAAAATTTGTATACAAAGGGTTTTTTGCTACCCCTTACACGCAGATGGCATACCCCCCTATACATAAGTGCATCCCCCGAGGCAACAAACTTACCTAGTGCTCTAGAGTTCATTTCTGCAGATTGATTGTATCACAAATGAGATGTATTGAAGTATACTGGTATACTTTCCTCTATGTTGATGTATTAGACAAGAAACTGCTCTAAAAGACCAGCACTTCCATAAAAAACAATTGACGTACTATGTACTTTGCTCTGATTTTTCTGAAGGCGATATATAATTGTTATGTATGATGAATGATCTTGATCAACACAGACTTGGGAACAGGAACTAAACTGATGCTTTTATATATTTCAATGTGGCTTTGGGATATGGCAACTGCCAATAGGGGACGTTGCCATGTAGTCCAGCTATGAGAATCTTAAAAACTTACTAATTTTGAAGATAGACTATCAGTCTGTGAAGGTAGCAAATACATCTCCTTCCCATATAGTGGACCTGTAATTGAAAGTTTTCTTCCATCAACAACACTAGAACAGATTCTCTGATATTACGAAGATCATCATAATTTTTTTATGGAGCGACAAAACAAGCTAAAGACATGCATATTAAAAACTTCAAAGAGGAAAAATGATATGCATTTGGTATGTATTAAAAATCCTCTTTTCAAAAATGGCACCATGTTCACTTGTATATGCATCCTGTTTAATGATTTTCTATTATCTAATATGTCGGCATTCCTCTTACTCTCTAAGAAGAAGTTTAGTATCAATAACATGCTTACGTCCAACCCTTCTGCTTATGCTTGAATGATATATATTGCTCTTCTTATCATGATCGAAGTCACTACCAGCCGCTCTTACATGATTGTGTTTTCTGATTAGCCGATGAGAAAAAAGAATTTATGAACTTGGGTTGATGAAAAGAGTGTTGAAAAGGGACGAAGAGGTATCAGGTAAGTTGAGGATGCGTTCAAGCTTCTGATCCAGGAATGATAAATTTTAACATTCTCTAAAGATATCAGGGTCTCGCCTATTTGTATGATTTGCTAATTTGCACATCCACTCCATGTGAAGGCAACAAGACCCAACAAAACAGAGACAATGCATAAGGAAAGGTTTGTCGGAAACAACAAAATCACTTGCTCGATCCCTGTATTTCAAGCATTCTTACTCTCCGAAGACTGTAACATGATGTTTTATGGCTCAACAGTTGGTTATGCCATCAAACATCATGAAAATGAAGCAAAAACCTCACCTTTTGGCGAAGGGTCTTCCGGCCCCAATGGCTCTCTCCCTCCACGTCAAGGAAAGTGGGTGAGTGATTCTTGAATTTGAGCCAATCTGCAGCTGTCATGTGGCGATGATTCAAATCAAGAATCACAAGTGGGTAGAAATTCTTGCACGACCTGTTGCATACTGTGTTACGGCGTTGAAGAAAATGATAAGATGTTTGAAGCCTTCCCTTGACGTCGTGGAATGCCATCCCAGATGCCATCTCAGATGGCATTCCACATTACGTAAAGATAACTTGCTTTTAATTCTGCCTTGGCTTCCAATAAAATCTCGTCAAGTGTCCATCTTTTTTTTCTTGAATGTTACGTACTTCTTTTACTTCGCCTTCCCCCACATTTATTTCACCTTCCCCCGCATTTACTTCACATTCAACTTCTTTAACACATTCCAAAAATAGTCCAATTGCATTTTGCCACGTGGCGCCGAATTTAAAGCAACTTGCCTTGACGTTTTAGGAATGTTGCTTTAGGCAACATTTTGTGATGTCAGCAACGCCTCTGCGCTCCGCGCATCGGCATTGCTTCCATCCCAGAATGTTTCCGAAAGCAACATTCCTATATACGGAAAGATCATCTGGGCCCAGATCTAGACGTCCAGTGACATGCTGCCATATGTCTCTGATTCTTTCCATGAATTTCTCCTGCACATTCTATGATTTCTACTCTCTGTTCTGAAATTTCTACTCGATCTTCTTTGATTTCTACTTGTTCTTCCAAAAACAAGGATCTCTGGCCCTTCGATGGATCTTGATCAAGGGCTGAAAACAGCCCATAAGATCTTTCCGTTAGGTGGAAGGCCCTGTGGGTTTTTTTGCGTCGGCCCGCTTTTCCTCCAAGAAATTTGCAGTCGAGTAGATAGAGTCAGTCTGAGCATAAATTCCTTTTTTGGGTTGCTGTAAGGGCATACCCTAGGAGAGGAAGAGAGAAAATGAGAATATCCAGAAAATATACTGAATGTAGGGTTTCGATTGAAGCTAAAGTGAGAATCAACGCATAGGATACCATTTAGACGGTCGGAGATACGATCCAAAAAAAAAAAAATTCACACCCCTCGCTTCATTCTATTTCAGAAATGGTAGTTTTGAGCTCGAAGTAGCAGTTGCATGGAGTGCAGACGCAACTTCATCGCTTCTATGAAACGAATAACAGGTACAGTTATCGTAATTTTATCCTGTGGGCTGCAGCTTCTGAAAATTTCTTTCCTTGAATCTCTTCGTCCAACCCAACTGCCTATACTAAATTGATACTCTACTGGACTGAAGAAAACTCGGATTTGGAAGCCGCTTTTTGTTATAGTGCTTAATGTGCTCGTTGGAAAACCCAAAAGCTGTTATGAAAGGTTTTTGTTAGAGCTGAGAGTAGAAGCAACGAAGATGGTTGAGAATTCAGAGTGTCTGGTGCAAGATTTGATGGTGGATTCTAAACATCTGCATTTCCATAACTCCATCCTCGATTCCCCTTCCAACTCTCCCATGTCTTCAGTGCAGGCGCAACTTCATCGCGTACTGGGTATTGGGACATTTCTCCTCCCAAGTTTCCTGATTATTGGGAATCATTGTGTACTGGGACATTTCTCTTCCCTAGTTTCTTGATGATATTTTTACAACCCGATATTACAATACTAAACAGTTGTACAGCTATGATATTTTGGTGATTGTATCGTTAGATAGAAATTAGTAATTCAACGGTGCTCATCAATTTTAGCTGATGTGTCATGCCACGTGGACAAGATAGAATTGCAGCAATTGTTGTAACAGGGGTTAGGCAAGCCTGCTAAAAATATCGTATACAACCCGAAATATCGTATGATATTTTTACAACCCGATATTACAATACTAAACAGTTGTACAGCTATGATATTTTGGTGATTGTATCGTTAGATAGAAATTAGTAATTCAACGGTGCTCATCGATTTTAGATGATGTGTCATGCCACGTGGACAAGATAGAATTGCAGCAATTATTGTAACAGGGGTTAGGCATTGTTGTATGGGCTTAGGCCTTTCCCGCATGCGTCCCCCTTTCTCGTTGGGGTGTTGCGAGCTTGCGAGCATGTGCGGGCACTGTTCCAGCTTGATCCCGCCTCTGTGTTTCATCAGTCCTCGCCCTTCTTGTGGGTCCCTCT
>JAANSK020262449.1:0-10988 GCA_011763485.2 Isoetes engelmannii | reverse complement strand
TATGAGATGCGAGAAGTCGTTGAAGGTTCGAAAGGAGACTAACAGAGGGCGGCAATGTGCCGGTGAATGCATTGTTATCAATAAATAGGAGATTGAGCTTCTTCATTCGGCCGAAAAGGAATAATGCTTGCCATTGCTTATCTGTATCGATTTTTCTTGAAGGCGGTTGCGGCTTCTTTTTCTGTCCTTTGCTTCATGTTTTGCATAAGCAAGGCAAAAAAAACCCTTTTATGAAGTTGAGGTGTAACAATGCTAGGTTTCAGATAGGCACACATTGCTTGGAACATGAGACGTACTATAGTGAATGAATGGGTGCACAAGAAATTGCAATTTATATTCTTCATCACATATAATGTATGTAAATTTCACAAATTTATTCAATTTACTAAGAACAAAGAAAAGACGAGGACAAAAGATTTATAACAAACATATGCATTGATGTTGCAAATCAATCAATGCTCATATTAAACATTAATTTACACCTTGGCATTATAGTTTTCCATCGTATTGCTAGGAAAAATGGGTCCAAGTCCAAAACTTTTGAATGACACAGAAATGTGGACAAACTTTTTTTTTTTTTTTTTCATATAATGCAAAAACAAAGGGAGCATCATCGCCCACTCAATTATCATAGGCCATTAACTCAAAGACACTTTTAATGGCTTAAATGGACAAATCCTAGGATATTCTACAAACGTCATACACAATGGCGCGCCCTCCCACCACAAAAAAAAAGAGTATAAAAATCAAATGCCCATCCGCATTTATAGGTTCCCACATGATGCCCAACGTTGTTTACATATCCCCACATGATGCCCTTGGGCACCGGGACTAGTATATCATATAATCATACAAGAAAAAGCAAAATAAGGCATCATACATCATAAGGAATAGAACTGACTCATATATAGAATGAATATGAGAAGATACATATGGAGGAGGTGCTTGAAGCAACCTCAATATCTCGAATGAAATGAGGGACTACTAATAGGTGTTGAAGAGTTGCATCCAAATGATGCTGTGGTGGAACCGTCATGCCCAAAATAGAATAGAATAGAATAGAATAATTTTTATCGTCCACGAAGGCCAATGAAACAGTATGAGTATGGGTCAATGAAATGGCAGTTATCCTACATGGATATTGTGACACGTGGCAGACAAATGGCCACGTAGATGGCCTATTCTTAATAATAACTGCTCAAAGGGCCCTTTATTATTGGTCTAGTAAATACCACAAAGGTTTTAACAAGCAGGAAGCGGGGATCCACATAAGCCAACATTGCCAGCATAGTAAGAGGCATTGAATTTAGTCAAGCCTTCAACCTGAGGAATTTTGCCACTCAATTTGTTGTATGACAGGTCCAGAAACTCCAGTTTCTTCAAATTAACAAATGACTGAGGAATTTTGCCGCTCAGCTGGTTCCTTGACAAATCCAGGCTTGTCAAGCTCTTCATATTACCCAGGCTAGACGGAATGCTGCCACTCAGCTTGTTCATGGACAAATCTACATCCCACAAAAGTCCCATTTTGCGGCCAAATCCGTCCTTAATTGGACCAGAAAGGGAGTTATGAGATGCGAGAAGTCGTTGAAGGTTCGAAAGGAGACTAACAGAGGGCGGCAATGTGCCGGTGAATGCATTGTTACCAATAAACAGGAGATTGAGCTTCTGCATTCGGCTGAAAATATCAGGAATTTGCCCAGACAGGCCAGTTCTCGAAATGGAAAATTCTGTCAGCGATTCCAATCCTTTGAACGAGGCAGGGAGGGTACCAGTTAATCCAGGATTGTTGTTCAGGCGCAGAGTGCTCAGCTTTGAAAGCTTGCCTAACGTACTAGGCAATGGCCCTGTTAGATTGTTGGAGTTAAAGTCCAGGATTTGAAGGGGCAAATCTGCTAGAAATGCAGGAATGGAGCCTTTGAAGAAATTCCGTCCCAGGATTAAGTAGAGGAGATTCTTGAGCAAGCCAAAGCTTGGGGATATAGTGCCGGATAATCTGTTGTTGTCGAGATTAATTTCCTGCAGCTTGGTGAGCTTGAAAAAGGAAGCGGGTATGTGCTAGGGAACCCACGGGTCCCAGAGGGTTTCTGGGGGGAAACCGGGCTGGCGGCGCCGGTTTCCCCCAGAAACCCTAGGGGGGCCGTGGGTTCACGCACGTGAACCACGATGGAGCAGCGTTTTGCGTCCGGCATTCTTCCTCTGCTCCTCTGCTCCGATTTACGAAATAGGAGAAAGCACAAAAGAAAACCGGTTGAAGAGGAAAGCACAGAAGCAGTATAAGCCGGATTAAAAACATGCCTTGCTGAAGCGAGAAGAACAAGCCATGCCTTGCAGAAGCCGGAAGAAGAAGCTAGATTCAAAACAGAGAGAAGAAACCTTGTAGAAGAACCGAAAGAAGCATTGAAGAAAATAAAAAGCTAGAATAGAAATGAATCCCCCTTTTCATTCTTGGCCCTGTTTTTTGGATACACAGAGTTCCAGTCCTTAATCAGATCATCCGCCGGATTTGCAGAACTGAACGTTGCAGAAGACACTTTGCCGCTCAGAATGAAAGATGTAAGCCCTGGATTTTGGATGTAATTTTTCTATCACTTTGGAGAACTCTTTCCAGTGGTAGCTGATGCCGTTTATTCCCGAGGCAAGATTTGCAAATCTTGCAGCGGCAAGAGGCATCAGGTCGCTGTAAATCCCTATTACAATCTGCCATGCCGGATTTCCATCTATTGTTATGTCCAAGAAAATCTTGTGTTATTTTAATCTGTTTCTTGAGCAAAAACAGGGCGGCTTGTAGCCGGAAAAAGCTACGCAAGAAGACCTCGGTTCCTAAACACCAGAACCTGTTGAATCACTAGAACCTGTTGAATGCTCAGTTTCAGAGCCCGACGGATGTGGATGTGCCCACTGGCTCTGAGATCTATGAAGCCGGCATCGAAAAAATCCGGCATGAGTTGTCGGAGCACAAAGACATGCTTTTTTAGCCGATTGATCGGTATTAGAAACTCCAGACATATTTTCCCCTTCCAAGAACTATAAATCGGCAAGAACTAAAGAATCTGAACAAGAAAAGCAATCTGTGAGCTAAAGACACAAACAATTTATGAAGTAAATCCGAGGAAACAAAGCGAGTACCTGAATCGATGAAACATAGATTTGTATCCGAAAGCGTGAGGGAAAAGCGAGGCGGAGCAGAAGATATGGCGTACAGACTGGCTCTGCCTGCAAAATACTGGCGGCGCTCTGGTGGCGCCGCTTACGAAAGCGGAAACAAAGTTCCCCAAAAATAACCAATTTCTAAATTACACTAAAAGGACCAGCAGAACGCTGGTCCTCGTGGTTTACGGCGCCACGGAATCCCTTAGAGGCTGCGCCCAGGACTTGAAGCTCTGTAAGAGCAGATACAGTGGCCAGGGCAGAGATTGGCTGGTTGCCGTCTGGGCAAATTTGCTCCATATCGAGCAAATTTGCTCCATATTAATTTGCGCTGTTGCAGGTTATGCCCTGCCATGTACAGCAGTCGGAGGAGGTGCTCCATGCAGCGCTGAACTTCCGTAGCTCGGATTTGAGCTTCAGCAAGACCTTGCGATCGGACGCATTGCATTTGGCCTCCGCATCTACCCACAAAACTATTAGCATCAACAACAACAATGCACTCTTCATCCTGCAGCGCTGAAACGAAACGAAACTCTAAACGAAACACTGAAACTAAACAATACCCTATACCCTGAAACCAAACCAGGTTACAATTATATAGTCGTGCTTTTTACCCGCGGATAATGTCTTGCACCCATTGAATAACCCGTTTCCTGCATCCAGCCTGTCTCGTCTTCCTTCCACGTGAAACTGTTTTTTTCTGAAATTTATATAAGATTTTAAGGTCTTTTTTCTCACAAACTGTTCACTGCTGGATTTCTATTTTCAGGCAGCCAAAAACTTTTTATTCCATTATCTTTCTCGAGCAGCGGATTTGGATTTTCTTTTTCTAGAATAAAACTCGTTTTATGCGTCCAGCCTGTCTCGTCTTCCTTCCACGTGAAACTCTGTTTTTTTGAAATTTATATAAGATTTTAAGGTCTTTTAGTCACAAACTGTTCACCCCTGGATTTCTATTTTGAGGCAGCCAAAAGCTTTTCATTCCGTTATCTTTCTTGAGCAGCGGATTTGGATTTTCTTTTTCTAGAATAAAACTCGTTTTATGCGGCCAGCCTATCTCATCTTCCTTCCATGTGAAGCTTGTCGCGGTAGCCGCCCCCTTCGTGACAAATAATTGAATTGGTTAGCGGCAAAAAACCCTTTTATACTAGCATAAAAAGGCATAAATCCAGTTGATAAATGTTTAGCCAGCAATTTTTATGCTCTATTTTAATTATAAAGACTATACCCCCTTTCTTTCTTTGTAGATGTATTATATATAGAAGAGGTACTTTATTAGCCTTTAAGAAATTAGAAGGGAAAGTCTTCTTCTTTTCTTTGTTTCTTATTTTCTATTCAAGTATGGCGGCCGCAAGACACACTGGCAGTTCTTTGTTGATATTTTAATGTAAGGCAATTTACCAGTGAGTTGTAATATTTGTAGGCAACTTCTTGTTCATATTTTGAAAACCCGATTAGGTTCCTTAAATAACAGCAAATTTCTGGTTAAGTGAAATTTTAATCTGGAGGCCTGCAATACAACACCGTCCTGCTTTTCACAAGCGAAAAATTGTCTTGGATCCAAGGATAAAACCAGTGTATGCATGTCTTGTCTTCCATTCATGGGAAACTGTGATACATATAATATAGGCTCATTAATTAATGAATCCATGTGAAACTTTTGTCCAAACGTGCCCCCTTTGCCCTCGAGCAAAGTAATCCCAATACAATGAACCACATGTAATCAGCCACTTCACGTGCATCATAGTTTATAGTTTTGTAGTATATAAGAAAGAATATGTTTTTAATTTTTTCATTTTTTCATGTAAGGGACAAAGTATATTCTTAGCAAGCTTGCCTATTTCCCCCTAAAACAATCTCTGCAATTTTATCTTGTCCATGCGATATGGCATGTCGTTAAAAACTCACCAGCACCATTGCATTTCTATAGTTTAACATCAACGGCTATGAAAACTGGATAACTTTGAAAACTGCCTCATTCCCTTCTAACTCGCGTCCATTACAGTGATAGAAGTTGTCCATTTCGGTGATACAACTTCTTCATTTTGGTGATACAACTTTCCAAAATCACGAGGCAGATGCACACTCCGGTGATACAACTTTCAAAGTCATGAGGTAAACGCATGCAGCGATGCAACTGTAAAATTTTGAATCATCTTAAGACTTCCAATGGGCATTCAGGAAAAATTTTGCATCACTGTTTGTGCTAGTTGGCATCCGGTCTGAAATTCGCCTTCATACAGCGGTGTATTTCTGGCAGTACCACCTTGTCCTGACCATCCTTCTTGGTTGGCCAACATCTCAACATAATAGCACAAAATTGGCATGTATTGCTGCACAGAATCTACATCTAAATTTCATCTAGGTTTTTCCCAAGCTTTGTAACTTTCCATTATGTCTGGTGATGTGTCTGAGTTATCTAGACGATTGTAGGGCACCCATGGTCTATTGGCCTTCATGGACATTAAAAAATCTATTCTATCTATTGTTTCTTGTGGCAGGATTGTCCCTCTTTTGCTTTTAGCCAATTTTAGCATTGACTCATGATACTTCAAGGTGATGTTTAAGATTCTAGTTTTTCATGATTAGATTGATGATGGAGCCTTCACAAGTCCAAACCTTATGAACTACATGAATAGAAGTAAAAAAAGGTAGAGACTCCATAAGATTAGTCTTATATTGAAAGCCCCTACAAACATATGGCCCAACATTATTGAAAACAGACACGACTCTGATTGGAAAATTCTTTTACTTTAAAGTATGCTACTACCATATTCTAGAATGGGGCTCGCATGAAACAGTATACTGCTAGACGACGAAGAAGTGCCGATGAGATGCTGCTGAAGAACTACGCCTAAAATAGCGATCTCCCACCAGAAAAAGCATGCAACGCATGCATGCAAGACATGCATGCTCGCCCCCTTCTAAAATCTTGATCTGATGGCTCGGATCGATGCCTCCCATCAGAAAAAGCATGCAACGCATGCATGCAAGACATGCATGCTCGCCCCCTTCTAGAATCTCGATCCGATGGCTCGGATCGATGCCATTCCCAAATACTACATATGCATCCATATCTACTTATAGAGACATGCATGGGCATCTGACCACCTTAGACCTGTTATGGGATTGGTTGTTCTCCATTTTCAGGTTTCACTAAGAAGTCAACAAGTGCTTTTGGTAACTACTCAAGTATCTAAACGGAGTTACAAAGCCAGGCTTTTCATCTAGCAGCACCATGGTTGCTTTGGACTATCTGAAAAAAGATGAAGACTGGTGGAGTCTTCAAAGGTCTGGATGTGGCGGATGACTGCATTCTTCGGGACGCTCAAGGTCACATTGCTAAGTGTTATCATTATTCTGCACTTATCCCTCGTAACAGAGAAGTAAAAATATTATGAGATGAAAGCCCTAAACATAAAAAACACATCACCAGAAATTCAGGATGCTTCTTCAAAGCAAATGAGGAATAATCTCATTTAGACTCTTGCAAAAATTCAGCAGATGTGTTTGAAAATAAGGTGACGTTCACCGATATATTCTTAACAAAAAAAAAATAGATAAATTGAAGAAAAAATGAACAAAAAAGGGCCCACTGCATCATACCTACCTGATAGGTGATAGTGGTCGATTTTTCAATCACCGGTAGGCCAGAATCAATGCCGATACAATCACATCAAATAGAAAAGGAAGCAAAGCCGAATATAACTGCCATTTTTACATCTCAATTCAATCTAAACCATCCACGACGTACTCAAAATTGGAATTGCGCACAGACTATCCTTGGAATCCCAATCCTTTGTGCCGTGGCAATTGCTGGCCTACAGACATTGCATTGTGTCTGTTAAGAAGCGCTCGGCCTCCACGATCTTCGTATCGGAGCTTGTCTCCGGCACTCCCACTATGTGCAAATTCAAGGATCTTTCCTCTGGAATCTCATCTACCAGTGGGCAACAAACTTGCTCGTGCGGCTGAGCATTTCAATCCGAATGAAGTGGCTGGCTCAAGTCCATGTCAGCTTGCATGCCCATGTCAACTACCAGAACACGTTCGGTCTGGACCGTTGATCTTTGCATATAGCTGGTGATTAGTCTGAGTGGCCACATCTGCTCATGATGGCGGAGGAGAGGTTGGAGGTGGCGGCGAGCTTGAACTGTTCAAAGTACTGGAGTAGAGCACAACGAGGTACTCACATAAACTAGTGTGCTTTACATGGATGACGGCACCGCCAAAATGGACCTCGTCTTGATTAGGATTATGAGGCTCTATTGCCATCATCTGGTCATACACTGACTCTGCATGTGCTTTCTTGGCCTGTTTCCATGTCGTCTCCCTCTCTCTATAGGTCATGGTAGCTGATATTGCGGTCTTGGGGTATTAGAACCTTGGCCAAAATTAGAGTCCTCAAACTATGTGACTATGTGAGCCAGGTGGGCTAGAGGTTGCGCTCCTGGTCCTATTTGAGTTTAGAATTAAATTTTAAAGGCGGAAATTGGCTATGAGTGCAAGCTTCCTGCTTGGTAGTTATTGGACCAGGAGGAGCTAGCAGGGAGGGCACAGGAAGCAGGAGGAGAGGGCTCCATAGAAAAGCTACTATCAAGAGGAGGTCTGACAAGCTAGGGCCAGGAGGTTGCCCACGAGGTTGCTCAAGAGGTGGCCAATCAATCTGTCTGCCTGTGATGAAACCGAGGTACAGTAGACGATTTCCTAGAGCAGAGACTATCATAGAAACTCGGATCCTGTATAGCAAGAACCAGGACAATGGGCTGCGGGCAAGTTCTGTCCAAGAGCAGAAACAGTATAGGTTGGGAGAGATGAAGCTTCGATGCTGGCAATGGAGCTTAGGCGCTAGTGACTGTGAAGATGAACAGTACACCCATTCCAAAAGCAGAAGAGGAGCAACAACAAAGATTGGCCAAACTCACCCAATATCAACATCGATGGAAAGCTCAACCACCCACATACAGAATATCAAGGACACTTGAAGTCACACAAATAGAATGGCACCACTGCGGGCCATTCAATAGTGAATGCAAACACTGTGGGACATTTGCATTTAAGGATGATGATACAAACTGCTGTCACGATGGACAAATCAAGTTAGAGCCCCTAATGCCCCATCTCATTCAGAGTCTACTGAACCATCAGCATCTGAAAAGCAGTGACTTCCACTAGCACATCAGGCCATACAAAAGTGCTCTTGTCTTTGCTTCCTTTGGTTCCAACATCGAGCATTTTGAAGGCCACAGACCATACTCTTTCAAGATCCAAGGACAACCTACCATAGAGTAGGTCTAACGTATGTAGATGGTTCACAACCTACAACATATTCCCAGCTCTGCATTCTAGATGCTGACTTTGCACATGAAACACGAGCCCAAAACCCCCGGAATGAAAATTGTGACAACCACCTCCTCAAAGAACTGGATGTTGAACTTCGCAACATCAGCCCATATACAACAGCCCTCATGTTGATGCCCGAGGTAGAGGAGCGGACACTCCGGGGAAGACGTGAGGAACATCAGGATAACACTGCTCGAAATCTGGACTTTAGAGGTATAATCCAGCATGCTCAAACGAAGTTGCAGTGATATTTATCAATGCAGATAGAGAACCACCATTTGATAAGGACATTCGCATACACCAAAAAGGGTGGCAGCCTCAAGAAGATTCCAATCACAAATCCAAACCTTGATCCCTTGGTTTACCCCATTCTTTCTTCTAAGAAACAAGAGAACGTAACTATATTTCAATTCTACAATTATCGGCTTGCAATCAGGAGCGCAGCTTGGAACCCACAGCTTTGCTCCGGCAAGCTAACACAACAATTCATTGTTGACGTCTACTCTAGAATAGAGGCAAACAACCTAAACTGGATAAAGCAAAACCAAAGGAAGTTGGAGGGCCCAGGGCCGAGCTGTACCAAGGCCTCAGCGACTACATAGACCACGAGGCAGAGCAAAGAGGCTTAAGATCCTGCAAGCTGGTCATCCTGTCTTCTTCACACAATGGGAACCAATGCAACAGAACTGCCAAAATTCAATGGCCTTGATCTGAAGATTTGGCAAAGCCGACATCTTTGTAACATTCGCATCCAATCCAAATTGGATAGAGATTAGACAAAACCTGCTACCTGGACAACAGCCACATGATAGGCCAGATTTGGTTGCACGTGTATTCCACAGCTCAAATGTTTATCCACGACCTCTTTGAAAATGATATCTTGGGCAAGGTGAAGGGGCATATATACACAATAGAGTTCCAGAAGCGAAGGGGCATATATACACAATAGAGTTCCAGAAGCGAGGCTTGCCACATTGCTACTTCCTCATGATTCTTGAACAAGAAGACAAGATCCGGGACAACGACGCCATTGACAACATCACGAGCGCTGAGGTGCTGGGTCCACAAAACCCAAATCTGCAAGAGATTGTCATCAAAGATATGGTCCATGGCCCATAGGAGCCCCCCACCCCAAACGCTTCTTGCATGCAAGCTAAGGAAGGCAGCGCAACGAAGGAATTTCCAAAGCCATTCAATGGCAATACCAAAGTCAATGCAAATGGCTATCCAGAGTACAGAAGATGGGGTACAGGCCACTTCATGAGGGGAAACACAGTTATTGACAATAGATGGATAGTTTCCCACAATCGGTGGCTGCTTGAAAAGTACGAGGCGCATATCAATGTGGAGCAGTGTTCCAGCATCGATAGTGTGAAGTATATCTACAAGTACATCCACAAAGGGCATGATTGAGTATCCATGAAGGTCACTGTAGAACCAACAGGGGAATCCACATCCACATTCAATTGGGACGGGGTAGAGCAATACCTTGACAAGAGATACACCTCTGCATCTGAAGCCATGTGGAGGCTATATGGGTTCAAGATCCATCGCAACTCCCACACAGTGCACATGCTACCTATTCACCTGCCAAACAACCAAGCTGTCTATTATCAGGAAGGCCAAAAAGACAAACCATCGAGCGGCGGATGCAAAAGCGAACAATGTTGATTGCATGGTTTAAGCTCAACAAGAAGGACCTAGCCGCACGTCAATACACTTATCCAGAAATTCCCCACACGAGCCAGACGTCCTAGAAAAAGAGGGAGGGCAAGTTCAAGCTCATCACATGAATGTACAATGTAACCTCCAAGGACGGCGACCGCTATTACCTCCACCTCCTGTTGCTACATATCAAGGGCCCAACCAGCTTCGAAGACAAACGCACTATCAATGAAAAACTATGTTCAACTTTCAAGGTAACTGCCAAAGAGCTGGGCTTACTGGAAGACGATAGTGAGTGGGAGAAGACGCTCGAAGATGCAAGCATCTTTCAGATGCCAATGCAGCTACGCCAAACATTGCATTCATTACTATGACCCAAGATCCAATGCAGCTATGGGAGCCCTTCAAGGGCCGCCTGATAGAAGATTACCAACGGAAGATGCTCGGGGGGTGCACATTTAAGAAACCCCTTCCTACATGTGCGTGTACGGAAGGGGGCCGTTTTTTAAGGTATTTCGTACGTATACGTACGGGTAGGATAAGGGGCAATTTTTGGGGGTTACGTGAGGGGGTAGGGTTCATGAGTTACTCCCCAACGTCCGTATACGTGGTCTTGGGCTTAGTACTTTTTTTTGGGGACGTATCTCCCCTGTAGGCGTACCCTTCCCGTTTCCCTCTCCTCTCCGGCCGCCATAGCTCAGCTTTGCTGGGCCTCTGCTTCATCTCACTCTGGGCAATGATATTTTGGAGCAAGGATAGGTTCTGTACGTATAAATGCAAAATTCTAGATGTATAAAGTTCAAAAATACGTATTTTGAGGTATTATATGT
>JAANSK020262438.1:0-12247 GCA_011763485.2 Isoetes engelmannii | reverse complement strand
GAGAAGAAGATAAATATTGCTAGAAGGATTTTCCAATTCCAAGGAATCAAATAGTCATCAGCACAGGAGTCTAGTCCAATGTAGCTGGCCATCCTTCTGGTGTCATTCCCCAGGATCTCTTCATACTGTCTGTAACTTCCTACACAATCCCTACTTCATGATTATAAAGGTATTGGGAATACTGTTTTTGGGGTTATGTCCTTAGTGTTCAGGCTCGGATTTAACAACTGCTGAGATATGCCGATTGACAATTACATGCTTGCTATTGATGGATGTAATATAGACTTTCCATCCCATCATCCTTGTAAGGCTTGGATTTATCTATTTATTTCATTTTAACTTCTCAATTGCAGCTCAGTGGATGCCAACAAGTACTGAAAATTCTGTTTTTACGTTACAGTATGCTGAGAAGCGTTTCCTTGCACCTCCAGAACCAGATCCTCTTGGATTATCAACTGCAAGGCGTATCTGGGATGCAGTCCTAGCAAGTAACAAGCAGCTTGTACTTACACTTCTTATCAGTTCTCAGGCAGATGCAAATACGACATTTGAGCAAGCCTTTGGATCTGAACAAATTTCAAACAGAACAAAGATACACCGGAAGCATAGTGGCAAGGGTGAAATGATGACTACTGTGGGGAATTGGGTAGGCTCTTCATCCAGTAACCATCGAACTTCAAAATCAGACTCAATTGCAACTACCAGTGAATTTGGAAGTAGCGAATTTTTGCCTGGATGTTCGTTGCTGCACCTAGC
This sequence comes from Isoetes engelmannii, assembly GCA_011763485.2. Lineage (NCBI taxonomy): Eukaryota > Viridiplantae > Streptophyta > Lycopodiopsida > Isoetales > Isoetaceae > Isoetes > Isoetes engelmannii. The sequence continues at coordinate 11,491 of JAANSK020262438.1, read as the reverse complement.
TTGTCAAAATGGTGATTTGAGCATGATGGAGTTGCTGCTTCAGTATGGTGCTCATGTCAATGCTACTGATTTAAAAGGAAGGACACCCCTTCACTACTGCATCTTGCAAAGAAAAAATAACTGTGCGAAGATACTTCTAACAAGGTAAAGCATGAATACATTTTCATGGAACTTCACAATTATTTCCTTTCTTGTGTTTGCATTCTATTGTAGAGGTGCAAGTTCGACAGCCATTTTGAAATAGACTCTGTTTGCATTCTATTATAGAGGTGCAAGTCCAACAGCCACAGATACCAGTGGGAGAACAGCGCTTGAGATGACAATGGACATGGGTGCCATTACGGACGAGGAATTGTTTGTTTTGCTATCTGACCCTGGAAGGTGATATTAATGAAAGATATGATCCTGTTTCTACAAGCATATAGCCTGCTTCTTTATTGCATGCTGTTTGTCAATTGTAACATTTATGTTGTATTATGGAAGAGGGAGCTTTTAGATTGGTTAAAAGCTTCTTCAACTGAGCAAATTGTAAGCTCATTAATTTTTTCTACAGCAATGTTGTGTACCATACCATACCATACCATCTCTTTAAAGTTTTCTAAACTTTAATAAGACAAAATGTGTCCGATAGAAGTTCTTAGTATGATGACTGTGCACGCTGAGTCATCCACTTGTTGCTGATATGGCATCACTATATATGCCATAGTCACGCCTTATTATAAATAATTCAGTCACTAGGAGCTAGGAGGTGCTTTTGCTTCCGTCTGTGTCTTTCATCCTTCAGGGTTATCAGAGCCTATCTTAAGAGGAAGTTAGCAAGTTGATCACGGTTGATCTGCAGAATCCTCATTGAGTTTTCTGACTTGGAAGCTAAGCTCCCAAAGTCGGACCAGTTTGACACAGATTTTCTGGGAAATCTTGGAACACATGTTCTAAGAAATCTGGTATGGATTGGACAAGTGAAACTGAAGTCAATTTCTTGGCAAGATTACTTCCAAAAGAGCAGAGTTCTGAATTTGCTGCATTGTGTGGATTTGGTGTGGATCTACACCACAAGCTTCAAGAAGAAACGGATTTGCTTGGGTTTGGCGTTCTTGAAAACAGATATTGCTGAATCTGAAGTTTGGGCAAGCATCGAAAGTTTTTGACGTTTGCAGTCGGATATGTGCAATATGGCAGAATTGGTAATGCATGTCGACATTGATTGAAATTGACGCAAAGTTAGGTTAGTGTTCTTTGATTTTTTTACTGTCTTTCTTGAATTTTCATTTTTATTCTACTCTCATTCTCATGTATACAACTTCTACTTGCATTATATTTTCATTCATTCTATCAAGAACAGGGAAAAATCCAATTCACACAGGGAGCAAAAAACACCATCAATTTCACACAGGCAGAATGCTCAAAACTCTGATACAAAACTCAGAATAGCGCAAAACAAAATTATCCAAGAGTTGAAAAAGCTGATACAAAGATCAGAATATCAGACTTCATGCTTTAGATCAGCGGATAGAAATCAGAAGGAAAATCATGGAGAATGTTTAGCAACAAACAGATCTTTCATCATGTCACTCATAACTTCCTTCGACATGATAACTTCCTTTGAAATCAAAAGGAAAATTAAAAAGAAAATTATGGAGAATGTTTAGCAACAAATAGATCTTTCATCATGTCACTCATAACTTCCTTCGACATGATAACTTCGTTCGACATGAAGGGCATCACTATGTTGTAGTTTTGAAAATGGCCACTAGATATATTTCCAACATGAACAGAGATATTTTGGAACTTGCATGTCGAACATCTAGAGAATACTCTGCAAGTGCATCTATATCTTTATTCAATTGCACTTCATCATGCATGAGATTCAATGCTGGAAAATGTAGATCATGACTCAACGGAGCAGAGTTCATATTGTTCATGAGCTGAACAACTCCAGAATTCAGAGTCTCCAAAGCAGGAATATCAAATGGAGTTTCAGGACTCATAGGAGGATTAAAAGTAGAATTGACAGAAGTGATAGGAGGATTCATGAAAGTGAAGACACTAGGAGCATCAACACTAGGCACACTAGAAACAGTTGAACTAGCAATGTCAGACCTAATAGGAGGACTGATAGCAGAACTGATAGTAGGAGCAGTGATAGAAGTAGGAGTGACACTAGGAATCATGAATGATACTAGGAAGCAAATTAGAAGCTGTAGTAAACCCTGAAATGCCTACACTAGAATCTACATTACCACGATTGAGTTCATCAAGCTTCTTCCATTCTTCCTTGTAGACGTTTGGGAATAACTTTCTGATTCTAATGTCTTGTCATACTTGCAAGTTCAAAAATCAGAATTTAGAGCGATTCAGAAACTACAATCTAGAAAGGAACTAACTAGAAGGTTGGAAAAATACCTTGAATATGCTTCAGTAGTCTGTTGCCCTCTAACGCGCATTAGCGTGGTTGGAACAAATGCCCTGGCCATCCTAGAAGCCATTGTACGCCTACCAAATTTGTTGCTGAATTGACCCTCGATACCAATAGTTGACAACATATATCTCATCCAACCAGACAATTTTCGTGCAGACACTCTATGCACGGAATTAAATGAATTAGGACCTCTATGGTTCACAATTTTTGCATAAAACAATACATATCCCCAACCTTTCCGTCCTTATCATCTTTGGGTCAGACATATGCTTAAGTAACTGCTTGTACTTAAGAACACATCAATTTTGTAACATCTACAAGGCCTTCTAAACTGTTCTTCCTATAAGGGAGGATGATTTTTAACATTAATACCCTTATTAGGAGAGCAATTGAGACGGAACTTGCCTTGCATAGACTTGGAGACCAGACAAGACAACGGCTACTTGTTTCTTGTCTATTTGCATGTACATGCCAATTTCATTAGTGACAACAAGGTCTTGCGAAGAACATAGTTGAAGGCATCCCTTCTATCATCCATGTTGAATGGCGCCCCTCAAGTGAGCATCCTAGGTGGGCATCTCCCTTGAGCATTGCCCAAGTAACATAGTATAGTAATTAACAATGTACTTTTAGTCCTTGTAGGAAAAATACTTCTGTACAATGTAATCTAGTAAGAATGAGAAGCTCCACTTTGTGTGTTTCCATCTTCATTTATGCCCTGAGGTGTATCAAAATACCCTTGCAAATCTTTCTCTGGATTGTTTGACACACTCATATTCCTCCACATATTTTTCTATGTATTACCTTTCACATTCTTCTACAATCACTTCATTTTCCTTACATAGCAACTCATTGTCGAGGTGATTCTTTGCTAGCATATCCTGCAATCCACTTTCTATAAAAGCCATCTAAATGGCAATCTCTGGGAAAATTAGTGGAAATCAGGAGATTGTGATATTAGAGGGGTGGTTTATTTCAATCAAATCAATGAAGTCTCAGAGTGTAGTAAACCAATTTTCTCTACATGGAGATGAGAGCAAATTTGTTAGTACAAATTAATACCTCTATGTCTATTGTAGCATTGATTTCGATGAAGCTTCTTTGTTGCTAATGCCAAAGAGGCATTGTTACTTTGACCATTGAGGTGGCATTGTCATTTTGTCCACTGAGGTAGATTGTTTTGCTTTTTGTTGTCTTAATGAAGATGTAGACATAAGCTGATCACTTGATTTTTTTCAAAAAAGATGTTATTGAAAGGTGCACTATACAAGAAAGCTTGACTTTATTTTTTCTCAAAAGATAGTCTCCAACATCAAATTTTCGTCGCCTCCCTAGGATTTGCCCTGCATTTCTTTAGTTAAAAATCCCTTGTTCCTTTCAAGAGTATCCAAGTTTCATGAACATGTAAAGGTTTTTGCTTATGAGCAAGAGCTTTTTCTAGTCAAACTAATCTGTTTCAATGCAGAATATAAGTCAATAGTATATTCATGGTGTTGCCCTTTGATTTTATATTTTGTAAAACAGACAAAGAGTTAGTCACAGATGATTTAGTAGAATCCAGAGATCTATGTAATACGTCTAAAGATGTATTTTGAGCGTGTCCTTATAATTTCTTTTGTAGATCCTTTTGATCCCCCATCGACTCTATTCCATGAAAATTGACGCTCATGTTTATCTAGTAGATAATAAACCTTTTCAATGGTATGTATCTGTTAATCCGCATTCCAATCCTGTCATTACGATTTTCCTTCATAATTCTTGTGTTTATACATCCTCAGCACAGTTCCAAAGAAAAAGAGCAGAGTCCAAAATGCCACGAATATCAAGAAAAATGATGCACCCCATTTTGACATGGTTCATCAAGATCGCACACCTTAACTTAAAGTTCAATCTTCCATAAAAAGAACCATGCTTTGCTGGTAAGGTTATTGTCTCTTCTAGCAAGTGCTTGCTATTGACTTTAGATGATCAAAGAAGCAATTAGCATTCTTCTTCACCAATAATTGCCTCCCCCCATCAATTGTTCCCTCCGTTATAAGTCCATATAAGTAATAAGCTATCAGATATTCCCTTCAAGGTGCCTTCAAATCGTTTTGTTAATAAATGGTATGGCACACGATCTGCATTCAATGGCTCTTGCCATTATTGAATTACATCCTTCGAAGATGACAAAAAATTATTTACACAATAGCCAGCTTCGACCAGATCATCCAGACACGTTTAACAAGATGAGAAAAATAATTCAATTTAATGGAACTAATAAATAGTAATGTGGCTCTACTTGCGCCTTTTGTACCTGTAAAGGAGACTTTTACAAGTTAATCAACTAAATTTTGTGATATCCAGTTTCAATCTTTGTGTGATTTGCAAAAGAAAAACTTCAAAAACCTTAAATTTCAATAAATACCTTGATTTGCTTTTGAATGCTTTCTTGGAGACCCCGAGCTTCTTTTTCTTCTTAAAGCCTGCCATCTTGCCAAACCTAGAAGATTTAGAACTTGTAGCTTCTGGCATGGCTCCATCCAAATCAGCTGCCTTTCTATTGGGTGCCTTTGACTTCTTTCTAAGCTGTTCACTCCCCCATGCTACTTTGCCTGCTTCACGAGCCTTCATTTCTGCTTTAGCAGCTTTGGCCCTTCGGTACCCTACCTCAACAAGGGTCTTTCCTCCATCTTTTACTGACTTCTTAGAATGTGTTGACCCGGCTCTTACCTAGTAAAGATACACGATGGTAACAAATGCATATTATTAATTCAAGATTCTTGACAACAGTTTCACCTTAATAGTGCCATCCTCGGCAGAAGCATCATTATCCTCTTCCTCATCTTCTACAGCAGCCTCGCGGGCTGCCTGAAGGCGCCTCCTTTTCTTACGAGGTAATCGTTGCTGTAACATTTAAAAAAAATATAAAAGAGAAGATCGTTGACAAAAGGATGAAACTGTCAATGTCACCTCTCGTTCTAGTTGAGCCTTCAAATCCTTTGCTGACTTCTTGGCTTCTAAAACACTAGTAATCTTCTTCTGACGTGCAACATTTTCAGGCCCATCTCTTGGCTCCTGCAAAAACAGAGTCTTTCAACAGTTCACAAATGGCCAATGGACAATTAACGAAAAGCTTATTTACCTTTGATTGATTTGCTGTGAGCTTCTTTTCCTTGCTGGATTGAAACCATGTCTTTCTTGGACGAGAGTAAATCTCTGCCTCATGCTCCATCATATTTTGAGCCTGGAAATGTTCGACCACACCAAGAGTCCTTTAGTTAAGTTTTCAAACTACGATGCTGAAGCTTTTACGACGTCATTTGAGATGGTGGAAGAACTTTAGTCAACAACGTGCATAAATAAAAGAGAAACATGAAATACCTTATTCATTTCCATCTCTGCTTTCCGTAATGCTCGTTCCTCTCTGCAAAACATAAAATTTGTGAAAAAACTTAGAATCTGAATCGCAGAGCCAATAAAAGGTGAGGCAAGTTGTGAATAACAAATCCCTTATCGAGGTTTACCTTTCCTCTGAAATAATTGCCGCTATGTCTTCTTCCATCCCCTCTAGCTTTGTCCGCCAGTTAGCTATTGAAGCGGGCGAGACAATCCTGTTTTGTAGCTTTCCTCCAATTCGCTTGACCTGATGTGCCAATACCATAAACATCTCATGTTCATATGGCTATAAAAGAAAGGGCATTGTCGAAAAAGACAAACTGATTAAGAATAAAACTAAGAATTTCTATACCATAGCTTTCAAGAGAGGCCGGTCTTTTCCAGACATAAAAGTGACAGCACAACCTTGGCGACCAGCTCGGGCTGTTCGTCCAACTCTATGGACATACCTGCATGCAGAATAGCAACATTAACTTTTGTAGCAATGCATGTTTGCAATGCTATGCTGCAAGGAAGTTCTTTACATGCTTTATCATAAATTTACGCCCCAAGTCAATCCAATGAGGCCAAGAATTGGATACAACTATTATCCTAATTACATTATCCCAAGTAGTTTTTTCTGTACTAATAAAAGTCCCTTAATTGTGATAGCAATGGAGTTCCCAACGCACTCACATGGTGATATCTGGAGGGCATTGAAAGTTGATCACACTCTCCACACCAATGATGTCAAGACCCTGTCAAAAAATTATTGAAAGTATTACTTCAACTGAAATACCAAAATGTACAAAACTTCCACTTCATTTGTCTGTTTACGATATTCTTGATTAGTTTTCTTGATTAGAGTCACATCATTTCTGTTGAAGATGGCAGCTTTGAGATACACCCATCGTTATGCTATGAGATTTTGTTGGCGGCTGCATTTCTGTTACACTTGACCCAGACATAAAAACCCAACATCATTTTCTTGTTTTGAAGCTATGTGAAGAGCAATTTAAGCATGCTCGCATCTAAGCACTATGGGAAACAGATGCAGAAATTCGGTACTATAAGTTCATGTTGATATAATCACATTCTCTTAGAGACCCTGGGTCCAGGAGATAAAGTATTTACATAATAACAGCACTTCTTACAACGTTATGACCTAGTCAAATTATGTGATTGTGCCTCATGAAGAAGCAACATTCCTGAAAGAAGCTGCTAGTTTCCCTGAATGCAACTGAAGAACAGCAGTATAAATGTTCATATAATCTGCTGGCTATCTGAAGCTCTTATGTCTGCATAGGCTGTACAACTAATCATAAAGTGATGGTCGTCCTCCAGTTTCATTATATATTTGATACATACCAAAAGATGAATATATATGGAAGGCAAACCTGTGGTCCTAGTTTCTATTAATACACAAGTCGATGTTCTACAAACGCATATCTTATCCAACTTCTTGGATGAAGTTAAGATGCATTACAAGCTTAGATACTTATGATCATTTCTTATAATGCAACGAAGATGAACTTTTAGAAATGTCATTACCCGGGCAGCAACATCTGTTGCAATCAAGAAGTCCACTTCTTGTTTCCTAAATGACTCCAGTGCCTATCAACAAAAGCTTAAATATTATATACTGTATTAGATAACTCAAAACACCATTTACGTACACTGAGCCTTTGCACTTGAGTTAGGTTCCCATGGAGCTCTGCTGCTTTCAAGCCTGAAAGCCCAAATATGATTTTCAAGCGATGGGCTTCCACCTTAGTACCACTGTCAGACAAAGAAATATCATAACAAGAGATTATGCGTGAATTGCAACAATATTAAAGAGATTGTACAAACCTAAAAATAATAACTTTTGAGGAAAAGGACCGAGAACAGAGAGAAAGTAGAATAGCTTCTCTATCTGGTTCATGAGAAGGCTTCATCTTGATAACCCTACATCAAAGACCACTTGGCAATATCAATCAGAAGCCCAAATATGGCACTCAACTGTAAGTTAAAACCAATGCTAGAGCCCATACTCTTCGAGAAGGGTTGCAGGCCGCTTGGTTAATGGATCAGCAGAAAGCCTAACAGGAGAATTTAAAGAAAGCTTAATCAATTCATCCACCTCCTCTGTCATTGTTGCTGAGAACAACATTGTCTGTCTTTTCTTTGGACAAAGCCGAACCTATGAAACGGAATTTTAGATAAATTGACAACGTAAGATGTATACAACAAATTGCTTCAAGATATGACCCAACCACAGCAATTGGATGAAAATAAAGTTTGACTTGCAGTAATGAAGACATCAGAGGGTTCCTCTGTATTATAGACATAAATAACAACAAGCATAGAGACATACCAACTCATGAACCTCTTCTTGAAATCCAAGTTCAAGTAACCGATCAGCTTCATCCAGGACCAAAATCGCAAGTTCTTCCAAACCAACAGACTGAGAATTTTGGAGATGATCCAGCATTCGTCCTGGAGTTGCAATCACAATATCTGGGTGTGTCCTCAATGCAGTTTCTTGTAGCTGCATAGCAAATGGCATTATGTTAAGCATAAAGTTTCACCAAAATTTGTTTATCGCAATAAAGGTACCACCTTGCTGGATAGTCCACCAACTATTGCGCAACAACGTACATCGGTATATTGAGCTAGCTTTTCAATCATACTGTGCAGCCTACAGAGAGCAGTTCACCAATTAGTTATGTTTGTGCCACCCACCGGATCTAGAGTATGGTTATGACTGTACTGAACAGCAAGCTCCCTGGTCGGAGTCAATATTAGCACGCGAATAGCTGGGATACGCCGCGGTCGAAATAATAGACGCTCCAGCAATGGCAATGCAAAAGCAGCTGTCTGCATTGGAGAAAGAATACAATTGAGCTCCCTAAGATTGATTTAGATAATGGAATATCCATCGACATCAAAAGTACCTTCCCAGAGCCAGTCACAGCACTTCCACAAATATCTCGCCCTGTCAATGCGAGAGGTATGCATGCAGTCTGTGGAAACAAAAGAAGACTGCATAAAGCACTAACACTGTTTGATGTCATGTAGGATCATAAAGAGATTTTTGACCTGTATTGGCGTTGGATCTTTATACCCAAGTGCCTCACATGCACGAATAAGTGGCCGTGAGATGTTCAGATCCACAAAAGATTTTGAAATAAATGAGGCTCCTTCACAGCTTGAAAAGAAACTTTTCATCTTCCTTACATCCTTCTTTGTATCTTCAGCGGCTCCTTTTGCCTACATTGATGTGAAATTCCTCCATGATGTAATGAAAACAAGCCTGTGTATGGATTGTATTTACATGTCTTGTCCAGTGTAGCATATTCATTGAAATAAATATTTTACAAATACTACATCGAGAATCAAGGCACTTCAGTTTTTTGTTTGTTTGTTAGAGGGTTTTGACTGAAAATGCTTTTAATTCTTGGTGCATTGGGCTGGAATTGTTGATCATAGCAACAAGGAATGTAGTTAACGCTGTAGAAAAGAGGCTGCAGGGTATGAAAATAGGGAATAAAAAATGCCCTGGAACTGACACACAATTCACGTTAATCTCCGTGGCAGAGCTAGGATACAATTGAATTTCCCTCGGTTTGCAAGACAAATGGAAGCCTAGTTTAGAATCTTAAGGCAAATTGGTATTGTGTAGTTAGCTGTAGTAGATTTCAGGAATTATAAAACTAACCTTGTTGTTTTTCCGTTTCTTCCCTGACTTCTCTGGTTCCTTGGGTACTTCGGCAGTGTCATCCACATACTCTTCCGATTGGGATTCGCTTCCATGTTCTCCTTCAAATTCTCCCGACACTTCACTACTCCCATTCTCTTCAGGATCGCTATCTGCATTTTCAGAATCTGATGCTTTCCTTTTCTTTCTCTTCTTATTGGTACTATCAGCAACCGGCTCTTCATTTTCCTCCGATTCTTCGTGCCTCCGTTTCTTACTCTTCTTCTTGGATAAACCTTTTTGTACCTTCAGCTTAGAAATCTTATGATCCACAGATGAGGTTTGTCTCTTCTGATGCTCTGTTTCTACTGCATCTGCATAGCGAGAAAAATCCCAGGGTGATTGCGAAGCCTCCTTCTTGGTCTTCGCCTTCTCGGCAGGATTGCCTATGTCAAACACGAAGCTTCTATTCATAGCGGCGTTCTAGAACCCTAAACCCTTTGAAAGGTTTCTTCAAACAAATCTCTAATCCTTTTGGGTTGCTGAAGGACCTACCGTGAAAAGTGATGATTGAATGAAAAGATAGAATAAGGCCGAATTTCCATTAACGGCAACGGCACTAATAAATTATAAAGACATCCACTAAATTTATTACACATCATCGACGGCAATTTGGTTCTCATTCCATTGGACGCGGTAGCCACACACGTGGAAAAAAAAATATGTTGCCGTTGTATTTTTGCTCTACCGTTGCCCGGTAGTCATGAAAATCGATGGCAGAAGCACCAACGAAGTCTTTTGGTGGGTTATTCTTGCAGTGTGCGTTTGTCGCTAGACCTGCCGAAGAAACAACTCTCATCGAAGAAGCATTTGCCGTTTGGTGGAATTGTGAGAGTTGTTTTTGACGACAAAATTGCCCCCCCCCCCCCCCCAAAAAAAATGACACGTAATTTTTTACTTTACTGCCTAGTGAAAATCCGGCTAAGTGCCATTTAGACGGTGAGCATAAAGGGGAAAAAAAAAGATTTCTAAGCATCTCCTCAGGATATACCGAGAAAGACAGTTGACGTCGAGAAGAGGGAGTTGCATGTAAGAGCTTGAATACTTCGTTTCTAAACACGAGCATCCGGAAACCCATCGAGCGGATTGTTGAAGGCCTTCAATCCGTGTTGTCTTATATTGTGTCTGATATGGGATGAGCTTGAATTTCCGGCGAACAAAACCATCATCTCATAAATGATTTTCATCTCCCGTTGAATCTACACCAGTCCATGTCCGACCCCTTCAATCCGTGCAAATGTGAGCTTAACCCCACCTTAGGGTTGATCCTGTCTTCTTTTGCCCGGTCCGTCTCTTTGTTTACTTGATTTATTTCTCTCCAGATTGGTTTCAAGTTGAATTCGTCGACAGATCTGCCGCGCAATGGGTCAGATATGGCAGTTCAAGAATTTGAGAGGATCTTTAAGAAACGTATGTCCATAATTTCCAAATTAGGTTCTTACTAAAGCACAATGAGTGCAGTATGAATTCAAATATGATGCAAGTAACTTCAAATGCATGTAAGAGTCAATCTTGTTCAATCAAATGATATTGAATAGAGAAGTGAGGCTTCCATGTAAACTATTGTAAGCTACTTCTGTATGGATCGAATGTCCTTCATTACCCTTGTTAACAGATGCCTTATGTTCAGAATATAGTCTTCTAGAATCCACCGCACGGATGTCTAAACCCCCAAATTTCACCCTTGTCGACGTAGGGACATGACGAAAAAATGAAGTGTTCCCCAGTTCGACCACTCTAGCGAGCACAAATTGCGGTTTTGACTTCACAGATGAATCCAAAGCACCCAATTTACTCTAGGGACTAACTATTATGATCAACAGACCCGAAGTCGACTTGCTACAAGCACCAATGCACTTCCTCCCTAGTGTCACGAACCTAACTGGAATACAAGGAACCGAAGAGCGCGGAAACAGAAATACAGGAGTGTACACCAGGATCTGGCAAGAATTCTATTATACAAGATCAAGAATACA
>JAANSK020262427.1:0-12248 GCA_011763485.2 Isoetes engelmannii | reverse complement strand
ATCTATCTATCTATCTATCTATCTATCTATCTATCTATCTATCTATCTATCTATCTATCTATCTATCTATCTTCTTACAATGAAGTAAAGCTTGTGGAGAAGCGTCATCTTAGAGTAGGCATCATATAGATCCAAGTCGATCAGATTTCTAGACTTGATGAAAGCCTTCCACAAATTCATGAAATTCAATAACCAATCCATTGTTTGCTAGTCGCTCAATCTCCAACTTTTGATCCTTTTCACGAGATAGGACCTCCTCAAGTAAATCTTTTGGCACAACTACTGCTATTTATATTATTTTTCGTACTTATTTTGCACTTTCTTCAATTAAACCAAGTTTTGTAGATAGGACTTTCTTAAATCCTTTAAGATGTTTCCACGTGGAGTCCATTTTAAGCTATCCTTTTTTGGGGTCCTGTGGTGAGACCTTAAACTGCCATGCCCAAGGTCACAGGTTCAATATCTTGTTGTCAATGTGGCTATACTCAGTGTAAGTTAGTGGGGGAAGGACGAGCCACTTCAGCCCTGTATACTGGTTAGGGCAGGTCCCAGATCATTGTAAAGTTAGTGGGGGAAGGACGAGTCACTTCAGCCATGTACACTGGTTAGGGCACGTCCCATCTGGGTGAGTGCCTCATAAGTTTTGGCTTCTCGTGGACATTACAGTGGTGAGGGCAGGTCTCATCTGGGTGCATGTGCCGTAAGTTTTGACTTCTCGTGGACATTAAAAACTTATCTATCTATCTATCCTATGATTTCTGCTCATTTTTCCAACCAAAATTTTGGAAAAAGCAGCTGCAAACCTTAATAACCCACAAGAAAGGACACATATTCTACACAGACAAAAACTTGCAAGTTCACTAGGAAATTTTCAATAAGAAATCATGTCACCTTAGAAGTTGTCTTTCTTGCTAATATTTTTCTTTCTGTGACTTTAAATCCAGAAGACAAAGTTCATATAGATCCGTCATTTGCACGCTCTTCAATTAAACCAAGTCCTGTAGATAGGACTTTCTTAAATCCTTTAGACGTTTTCCAATGTGGATTCTATTTTAAGCTATCCATTTTGTGGTCCTGTGGTAAGACCTTCACACTGCCATGCCCAATGTCACTGGTTCAATGTCTCGTTGTCAATGTGGCCATGATCATTGTAAGGTTTATGCGGCAAAAAGCAGTTGCAAACCTTATCAACTCACAAGAAAGGACACAAATTCTACGCAAACAAACAAAAACTTGGTAGTTCACTAGGAAATTTCAACAAGAAATGGTGTCACCTTACAACTTGTCTTTCTTGCTAATAGTTATCTTTCTCTGACTTTAAATTCTACACAAACAAAGACTTGCAAGTTCACTAGGAAATTTCAACAAGAAATGGTGTCACCTTACAACTTGTCGTTCTTGCTAATAGTTATCTTTCTGTGACTTTAAATCCAGAGAACAAAGTTTATTCCAAGCAATTTTTTTATAGGACATTTTCTACTCATCCAGAGAGAAATGGACAACACAACAAAAGCGAAAATTAATCTCACTTAAAAAACAAATACTGCACTTAGTCCCTTTAAGTACGTCGCACCTTTTGACACCAATGAGGTGACCAGGCACATAATTCCATTATTTGCTAGTTGCATGGCAAGCACACCAATTACTTAAATGAACTTCATGTGTTGTTGCCAGATAGTGGATTGCTAAAACTGAATGACATGCTTTAAGAGACCACAAATTGTTGTTTAAATTGTCGCATAAAGTAACGAAAATATCTTAAAATATGCTTTGAACTTGGCATTCAATGACCACCAATTTGAAATTGAATTAGAATTCAAAATTATCCTCCTAACAATGAGAGCGTTTACTTCACATCTTAGAAATTACTTGCTAGGCTAGGCAAGCAACGAACATGTTATTACTAGGTGTATCGTCTATGACAATGACAAAAGGGCCTAGAATTAATCGACATATGTGAAGAAAAGTCAAAATCCTACTACACTATTAATAGCCTAGCATACTAAAGTTGATCTCTTGGTGGCATTGCATTTCGCTAGAGATAAGATTGTACTTGCTTTAAAATTATGCCATATGTATTTATTATACGTGTTCCTGCGTGTAATATTATACAAACATACAAAATATTCTTAAATATTTTTTGACCTCATGCCATGGAGGGCTTGAGTCCGAGCTCAAGTGCTCGGACTATTGATGATCCATAGTCCATAGCCCATGGATGCATGGTGGTCCACGTATCTAAAGGCACATGTTGTACAATTGCGAACTAGAGGGGTGCAAGTCCCCTATGATGGACTAGTCGGCTATCTCCTGAGCTTTTCACGGGAGGTCTCGAGTTCAAGTCCAGGTGCCTAGTGTATGGTATTCCATAGTCCAAGCTCGCCCGTTCCAAGTCATCCCAAGTAGTAAGTGCTATCACTGCCCCCCATACTTCCACTCCATACAAAAGCACTGGCTAACCCGCTATCTAATGCAGGTATCCCATGTTGTTGTAGTAAACTCCACTCCAAGATACTTTGTATGTCTGCACGACCTCCACAACTTGGCCTTGGTAAGTGAAGCGAGGTTGTCTTTGTTGAATTGAAGATGGAACAAGTAGCAGCTTGGTTTTACCTAAGTTGACATGCTCCCTGGGTTGTATGCTAGGAGTTGACGTTGAAGATGGAACAAGTAGCAGCTTGGTTTTACCTAAGTTGACATGCTCCCTGGGTTGTATGCTAGGAGTTGACGTCATCCAATGCCAAATGACGCATTTACCTAAGTTGACATGCTCCCTGGGTTGTATGCTAGGAGTTGACGTCATCCAATGCCAAATAACGCATTTGGAAAGCTTGGTTCCCCCACTTCCGTGTTGTGTTAACCATTCCTCCAGCTGATCAACGTACAGTCCAAAGAGTGTAGGAGATAGTGGTGGACAACCCTGCCAGACTCGAATACTGTTATTGATAATAGTTCTCAAGGGTTGCAATCAGGCGAAGCAAGTTTCATATAGTCTGTAAACTGTATTTTGCATGTCTTCTGGAACTCCCAGCCTCATCAACCTTTCCCACAAGTTCTCCCCAGGGACCGTGTTCTGTTGAAAGCTTTATCAAAGTCCACGAAACAACAGTACAAATCTTGTCGTTAGTTTCTGTTGTCATTTATCAAGCCACGTAAGATGAAAATGTGGTCGGTAGTGCAATGCTTAAATTGAAACCTGCTTGTGCTAGTGCATGCACTTCTGTTTCATCAGTCGCTGCTCGAGTATATCGGCCAGCAGTTTTGACAGTAAGAGCTTACCGTGATCATGCGGTAGTTGTGTGGATCATTCGCCTTATGTATAGGGACTATTCTGCTGACGATCCATTGTGAGGAAAAGCCTTCTAGGAGGGGCCGATTAAACTAGCGCGTAAGGACCAGAACAATCTCCGATACATCCCACTTTAAGATTTCTGCTTGCAAGCCATCCAAATCTACAACCTTGTCATTTGTGAAGCTCTGTAAGCCTTTTGACATGTCCTCCTCTGTTATGATCAGTGATGGGCCTTCTTTGGGTGGCACCGAATTGCAAACCCCATCAGGATCATAGAGTTGCATCAGGTACTACTCCTACTATGCCCGAGAAAGGTTGCTAGTTGGTTGTGCAGGCCTCTGCAACACCCTTTTCGAAAATGTTTTGGGGTGTTGGTCAAGTAGATAGAACATCTCCTGCTGGTGATTTGCCATATATTGTGCTGGTAGTCAATTACCAGCCTGAGTTGGCATTTAAACTCCTTGTGCTCAGCAGAAGTATTCTAGGTAGAAGTGGACATGAGGGCTTCCAAAGGAGCCGGTTCCCAGCCAATAGGTACAAAATTTTGCTCAAGATAAGAGCGTAGGATGTGTAGAGTACCTGCATGTTATAGAAAGAGCTGTGCCCAGATGAAGATAAACAACCTACACAATTTCACGATACCACAACTTAGGATGCTCAAGGAGCTGAGGCATATATTCAGTTTTGCTCTTTCTTCCCAAGCCTGCTTCTTCAATCTTGCTTCTTCGATCTCATCTTGATGGTAATTGTCTAATCTCCTCCTGTATTGCTTTCGAGTTAAATATTTTTTAGGGTAGCAGATTCTGGCACCAAACAACCCGTCTGCCATCGCCAGCCACTGTATTAACTCGTAGCTATGGTTATAGTATATGCAGGGGCCAGATCTTTGTTTCATCCCATGTATTATTAGGTTTGAGGGATAGGCCATCTCCTGTTCTGTGGCTGCCTTTGCATCCCAGCTTCCCGTGACCTGTTCGTGAGTACCTCATGCAGCTCCCAAGTGATAACAGTGCAAGTGCGTCTGCACATTTTGAATTGAAGTATCAAACTTGCTATGTCCGTTTGTAAGCTCTTATTATTAGCTTCCGACTGTTCATCTTCTTGCAGGCTGCTTTTCTTGTGACAATAGTTAGTTCCACCAGCCTCATTGCAGGATTGGGTAGCCAGCTTCCCGAGGTAATTTTCTTCCGTTCCTTTGTCTGCTACATGAATGTGTAATAAAGCACAATCTGGCATGCTTGGGCCTAATCCATAACTAGCTTGGATAATAATTCCTTACTGTTAGATCGTTCATGAGCTCTCAAGACATCATAGATGTCATCACATTCTATCTGCATAATTTCATTCTTGATGATGCAATATAGCAGAGTTTAGGATAGACTTCATTGAATTCTTGTCTTATCTCATCCGTCAAATGCGTTATCGGATGCTGCATGACTTAATAACTGCCCTCCTTCCATCCACCCATCCACTTATGCCGTCCAACGTTACAGCTTACTAAACAGGAAGTGCAACCTATCTACCCATCCATCTAATGCTAGAGTCAACTGTAGGATTCAACCATCGGAGAGAGTCTAAATATCTCAGATGAACATCTCATACTTCTAATTATTAGGTAAAATGCTGCCAAATAATATATGCACTAGTTTGATCTTCCTTGTGATGTCACGAACCATTTCATATGCTGGACATGCAATGAGAAAATGGTACTCCTCTTCAGTTTCCTGATATCCATAGACATCACATTTTTCTTTCTTTGAATTCCATGCCAGTTTCCACTTTCTGTGTGTTGATGATGGGAAACTAACTGTCTCCAAATAGGGTTCTCATATATGGCCAAGACTGCATAATGTGTTTAAGAACCAAATTTGTGCATCCAATTTATAAGAATCACACGCAAATGGCCCGTGGGCAAGTGAATGTAATTATACCTGCTTTATCCACAATTTCTAAGAACATTTGTCTTATTCGGGACAGCACTGGGGTTTTTTTGTTCCATATGTTCCATACTTAGTAGGAGCAATCTCCTTGGTAGTTCTTGCTGTTGGAAGCATTTCACCAAGAAGGTAAGGATTTCATTTTGCATGTGGAGATCTTGAAGTCAACCTGACAGAGTTGGAATTTTCATGATAAAAGCTCTATGCCATCACTTTTAATATGGTGCTCAGGATAGACTATTTGAAGCTCAAACTGTCAGACTTGCCCCATTAGTTTATCTTTCTCATTGATGGTTTCTTTTAGCTTAGGACTTTTTTTTATACATCAGAATATGTACCATTCATGATAAGCAGCTATGCCATGCTACCATGTCGGTCTATACTTATCAGATAATACCCAGACCTTAGTGATTTATGAACTCGGAACATGCATATTTATTTATGTATCAATATGGCAATGAATAACAAAGCAGAACTTTGGTGCCTCAAATAGCATCTTTTAGAAATGGTTCTGGCCAAGATAGGTCAGTCTTCTCCTTAGAAGATCTTTAAGTCATGGATCTCCCAAATAAGCTCTCTTAATATCGAGCCGTGCGTTTGCTTCTAAGCTCTCCCTTGCACTTTAGCTACATGGCACAAAGGAATTGAGCAAGAAGTAGGCCTTGATGGCTTCACATAGAAGCCAGAAAACAAAGTGTAGTACTAATAATTTCAACACATTTTTCTCATCTTGGCTTCTTAATTTTGCAGATGCAGAGATGCACAAAACGTGTAATGTTTCATGGATAACTTGAACTTACACATCATTTGCAGCTTTAAATTGATTCACAACATTTTGGAGTAAGTTTTTAAACTCTTTAGGGCAAGGTTCGTGAGCTCTCCATACATCTTTAAGAGTTGTTTGCACTGAATGGATCTGGTGTAAACATGTCAATAGAAAGGTTATTATTTGCTATTCATTAAAGCAGTGCACTGAATATGTGGTCTGTGGAAAGCGTACAGCCTTTGCATATTGCAGAAACAACTTCTTGGCAATTTTAAATAAGAGATATTAGGGAACACTTGAAATTAAAAAAGAAGTTTGACATATTAGCCAAGTGTGGCATGTTATGATGGAGCTTAGAAAGAGGCAAACTACTATATCTGCCAGGCTTCAAAAGGTGCTTCAGAGGAAGCATGCTTCTACTACAATTGCTACTCTGTTGGTGCTTGTTTAAAACGGCAAGAAATTCAAGGCGGAAGCTGGAACAGGGACAAATTTGGTCGCTTGATTAGACAGGCATGACATAGTGATCGTCATAAGTGTTAAATTATAAAAATAGCTCGCTCCAACTGGAACAAGGAAGCCTTCTGCATTTTCTTGTTCTTCAGAAATAGGGATTGAAACCTAAGGCTTTGTGTCTTTGCTAGATGGTCATATGAATTTGGCTTTCACAGGTCATAACCCACATAGTTTCATTCAAGGTTTCATTATCTTCTATTATTTAGAATATAGCTCAAATATTTTTGCGACAACATATTAGCCCATAGGAAGAAGAGGCCACATATTCATTATTTTCATAAATGTATGGCACAACCTTGATTGCACACCATCTTCTATTCTCCTTGATCGTGCTACCAGAACCTCTGGCCAATATGGAGATGACCATTTTCAACTGCCAATATGGAGATGACCATTTTCAACTTTTGCTGCAAAATTGAGACAAGGGGTAATGGGTACCAAGCTCAAAGGGATGGGTTGTTGCATGTTAGAGTGAATATGCTGCAACAAATGTTTAAATCTTGACTTATTTGTATAGCTATTGTATGAAGTCTTTTGAAAAGGTAGATCACATTCTTGCAGGAATACTGATGGCTGCTAACATAATGCAAATATTACTGTGCAGTTTTGATGGTAAAGAAAACAATATGAGGGTTATTGATGCAAAGATGCGGAGCTCCAAAATCATCTTACTCGCATGCAAAAAGACATGTTTATCCGGTTCAGCATAAGCCATGCATAATAGTGGGGATTATTTTCCAAATTTCTATAGTTGCTGGTCATGCTTCTTCATCAACCATTTTGTGCTGATTAGATGACAAGAAACGTGGTACAAATTCTACAACTGTACAACATGGGTATGTGCTTATATTTCTTGTTATCCACAAATCTTCTGATAATAACATACAATGGTGGTATGCGATACTGCATAGCCTGCTTAGACCTAAGGTCTATTGGATAAGTTTGCACTTCTATCATGCACTGTAGTAATTCAAATAAGTGCATCTGCGAGTTAGTTTAAGACCAGTTATCATAGTGGTGGATATTGTTAATGCTAAAGCATTATCTTTGTTGTTGCCAAACTAAAACATGTCCATTATAATGAACCATATACAAGTTGTCTTTAGGAGTGGCTTCATGACGATTGCCTTAGTACTATGCCTAGACCATTCTATCTATTATATTACATCCATAGAAAAAGCAGGATAAAATATTTTCAAATCATGCTATTATGGACCAAGGCTTGGCATAGGCCAATTATAATAGAGATGGATAAGGCTCATTCTAGAACGTTTTGTTGTTATTGGCTGCTGGAAATACCTGTTGCAAACTGACCTTGCAAACTGACCTTGCAACAGACCATTTGGCTCTCATTTTTTGAAGCGATGTTGGTGGTGGTCCTATAATTGTTCTGAATTCGAGGGAGTTATAAGTGATGGAATCACAAACTAACCACATTTGCGCTCAACTTTTGTTATACATTACTGAAATTGTTTGGTTAACACTTAAACCTTTTGGTTGTTGAGCATTACCTTTTCTTACTCAGTTTTGCTAGACGTGCTTAATTAGAAAGATGGTAATTATTATATCTTACTTTGACTTTGATCTTTTATTTTGTACTCCTATAAAAGTGGAACAGGCAAACTTGCAACAACTCAAGTTGTTTGTTATTATCATTTCATCCAATTCCCTCTAGAGATGTGCCATAAGAGGATTAAGCAACCACTTGATCTGGCATTTTTCCCATATGTTGACCCATGTCCCTCTCTCTCTCCAAAGAGAGGCAATATCATAGACAGGTAATACTCAACTTATCTTACTACACAAGATTGCAAACACTGCTTGGACGTATAATCCGAGAGGATGTCATGAATTCATCGAAATCCCTTCCAAAGTTAAGCATGAAAATATACAAGGTAGGTTGCCACTTAAGTATCGCGGCTATAGAGATTGTGGACTTACCAGAACTGCAGGACCTTGATTTTCCCTAGCATGAGCTTTTAATGTCCACTTTGATGATTCTATGGACGTTCAAGCAATGATTCAAAGTTACTTCTTCAAATATAATGTGACAAGACATTTCTTTTTTTCTTTTTGGTTATGCATTCTAATAAAAACAAACTTCATTAATATTTGCCCTAGAGTATTATATGACGATCGAGTAGGCCACACCCATTCGGACAATATCCATTTATGAGAGAACAAACATCTAATAAACAACTACCACCTTCCAATAAGATATACACCACCTTCCGCCTTCCACGTTCCATCTTTTATCTGGAGACAAGAAACCAAAAACCAACGTCCACCAAACCTGATGTACAAAAGTGCACCAGAATGTGGCGGGGGCGATCCAGCCTCTGTGCTCCTACCCGTCTGGCTGCAATAACTCCCGGAACCTGGATCTGGATGTTCATAATATCTGGAACCTGGATCTGGATGTTCATAATATCCATATAAAATAAAAAATCTCTCTGCCTCCTCTAAAGAAGATACCCCGTATTAATATTGGACCGCTTAATAACTTTCCCACCCAATTTAAATTTATTTAATGGTTTTTTTTTTGCGAATGAAAGTTTGAAGCCCTAAACCTAAAGTTAAACCAAAACCATGAAAAGCGAGACGAGCCCTAATCATTGATGTATAAAGCTGCAGACAGGAAGCTCCTTGTCACGATCCGCTCCGGCAAGAGGTAGGTTTAGAGCTTGAGTTTGTTTGGTTTGCTTTCTTTTACCGACTTATCTTTCTGTGCTGAGCAATGCAAATGATGTACAACCGTGGTGATCCAACTCCTATTTTTCCATGAGGCTAAACAAACATCGAGCTTTTTAAATCTGATGTATTGCTCGGCCACATGATTCTGTTTTCCGGTGATGACAAACGATGACGAGTCTGAGTCTGGTCGCTGCTTTGAGTTTTTCTTGATCTTATTGGCGATGTTCTATTGTCGAGAAGGATTAGGGTCTCCTGAAGTAGCGAGGCTGGCTTGCTGGCCACTCTGAAGCAAATTGAGGCATTTGTCTGAGGATATTTTTCTTCTCGTATTTTGTCTGTTAGTTTCTAGGCGTTTGTTTCTGTTTTGCTGTGTTATTCCTTTTGGGCTTGAATGATGAGAATAACGACGGTCTTCTGAGCCTTGGGCAATGCGTAGACACATTAACGTTTTCCTGACAAGCTCCAAGTTCTTTGTATTTAGCTTTTTGCTTAGTGCCCTGTGATGGTTAAATCTTTGAGACCTGAATGCTGGCGAATTGCTTTGCATCTATGTTGACATGCATTGGACTGACGGCTTTCTTACAAAGATGTTACATTTATTTGTTTTTTTTTTCTTTTCAAATCTAGCTTCTGATAAAGGCACATAGAAAATATAACAGAAATGATTAGTGAAAATAATGAAGAGTGGAAATAACTCCAACAGAATTTCTTTTTTGGTTTTTGTCTCTGGTTGCCTTCTATCCAAATCAGTTTGCTTTCAAATTGATGCTATGGAAATACTTTCTGTTCTTGATAATATCAATAGACTGGAAATTTTGAAAACTGGAAATGACAACTCGTCTGAAAATTCGTGAGATAGTTTCTCTTCAAAAAGGTGGAAACCTGTAATTGACAAATCTCAACACCTTGAAATAGCACTTCATAACTTAAATAACTGTATATCTCTGTGTGGAGTCACATGCCTGCAAAGTTATATCCTGCACTTCGACTTTAGAAATGACAATCTTCCAAGTTGAACATTAGATATCTACCTGGAAATTATGTAGTAGAGGTCTAAATGTAAGTGATTGAAAATAGATGAAGGGTTCCCATCTTTCGCGACATTGGTGCTTCCTATTTATCTAATTTAGGTCAGTGCTTATGTCTTCTGCTCTAGGGGGGTAGGGGGGTTTCCCACGGACGGACCTGGACCCGAAACCTCCCCCATGAACCAGAAGACCTCAAGGTTTTCTCTTTTAGAATATCAGGGGTTTTCTCTTTTAGAATCTCAGGCAATTGATGCACAGGCACGAAATCTGAACGATTGATCCAAATCAGGTCCAAAACCTGAGCATAAAGTAATAGAGATGGATTACTTTTTGTTCAGGTCCAAGACCTCAGCCCCACAAATCGGACCTGAGCAGAAAGTAATAGAGATGGATTACTTTTTGTTCAGGTCCAAGACCTTAGCCCCACAAATCGGAGCCTTGGACCTCAGCCCCACAAATCGGACCTGAGCAGAAAGTAATAGAGATGGATTACTTTTTGTTCAGGTCCAAGACCTTAGCCCCACAAATCGGAGCTCCATAAAACCTGAAGGTTTTGCCTCCATATGAAACCCCCCTCAGCTATAGTTATTTTTTCTTTTCTGGCCCCCCCTCAACTTTCAATCCAAGTTAGGAATTGGCTCCTTTCTTCTTAGATCTCCATTAGATTTTGTCTGTACTCGAGATTGGTTTCTTGCAGATGTTGATTTTGGAGACTAGGGGCGGGTTCACACCATAGGCTTAAATTTAGTTAAGTTAAAAAATTTAACTTAAACGAGATTGGTTTCTTGCAGATGTTGATTTTGGAGACTAGGGGCGGGTTCACACCATAGGCTTAAATTTAGTCAAGTTAAAAAATTTAACTTAAACTAGGTTCACATGTAGATTTGTTAGGGTCTCAGTTAATAGAAGGGGTTAAATTTTAATTGTACCAAATTAGCTTAAAATTTAAATTAACCATTGTTTAGATATGTTTCAATTATTATAAAAATGAAACGATTGTTTAACGGCCTCGTAAACCACAGGTAGGTCCTCGTAAACCACAGGTAGGTCCAAATTCCTGTATATTATCATATTTGTTTCTTTTAGGTAATATTTCGTTTCAGGGGCCTGGGCGGCGCTGCCAAAGCGCCACCAACAATTTTGAACAGGGGCGATGGCAGGGGAAGACATGGGCGATGGCGATGGCCATGGCGCCAGAAGCAGATTCATGGGCGATGGCAAAACATGGCGATGATCAGCCCCTGTTCTTGCCGTTGTTGTTGCCTCTATTCTTCCCTTAACCTTGCTTTTTTCTTGCTCTGTTCGCAGATTCCTTAACCTTGCTTCTTCTTGATCTGTTCACAGATCTCTTAACCTTGCTTTCTTCTTGTTTCTGCGATTCCAAAGAAGCTTAAGAAGCTGTGAAAAGATTCCTTAAGAAGCTTTCCGCGATCCAAAGAAGAACGCTACAAAAGAAGCAAAAGAAGCCCCTGTTCTTGCCTATTCTTCCTTAATCTACAAAAGAAGCTTTCGTTCTTGAAATCGCCCATGTTCTTCTGTTTCATGTTTACATTCTGCTTGTTTACATTCTACCATTAAAGCGCAGAGAAGCAGCGCTGAAGATCATCCCTGAAGAACATCTGCTTGTTTACATTCTACCATTAAAGCACAGAGAAGCAGCGCTGAAGATCATCCCTGAAGAACATCTGCTTGTTTACATTCTACCATTAAAGCGCAGAGAAGCACCACTGAAGATCATCCCTGAGGAACAAAGGAATACTCTTGAACGGAATTTGAACCTACCTGCTGGCTTACCTGCCGGTAGGTGCAGTTCCGGCGGGGAACCTGCAGGCGGCGCCGCCACGAGCGGCGCCGCGAGTAGCGCCACCGCCTGCAGGTTCCCCGCCGGAAACCTGCACCTACCGGCAGGTTCCCAGGCACGTAATGGTCTTGCCCAAAAAATTTCACCTTATTACAGTCTATTCTTAAATCAAATAATTGTCTACGTATTTATACAGTGTCCTCCGTATGTCCTG